>PVLC010004398.1:0-85475 GCA_004027655.1 Graphiurus murinus
TCTATCTGGTAGTGGTGATTGAACCCAGAGGCATTCTACCTCTGGGCTACATCGCCAGCCCTTTTATTTTATTTTGAAACAATATCTCTCTAAGTTGCTAAGATTGCTGAGGTCATGCCAAGTCTTGCTAAGTTCCTGAGGTTGACCTGGAACCTACCATCCTCCTGCCTCAGTATCCCAAGTACTGGGATTATAGGCTCATACCATAGCACCTCACTTCCCATCTCAGAGTAAAGGCTAAAGGTCTTACAATGGCCTGCAAGGGCCTGCATGGTCTACACCCCCTCTTTCTCCAGCCTATCTCTAGAGGATCCCCTGCCCACCAACCCACACTGCTTCTGCCATATTTTGCCTTGCCATTCCTTAAATACATCATCTCAAAATGTTTGCATTGTCTGGCATTCTCTTTCCCTTAAGATTTGCTTGTTCTTTAGGTCTTCACATAAATACTACCTCCATGAAGCCTTCCTCCTCCATATGCAGAACACTCCCTAGTCTTAATATTTGCTTTTATCTTACTCTTAGCTCTCATCACTGACTACCATTCATAAGAGCAGTGTGTGAAATGGCCAAGTTCTTGGCTCTGGAGCTGGACTGTCTGCATTCCAGTCTTCCACCTGCCACTCTAGTTGTGTAAGCTTGAGAGATCGAAGCAGATGTATAAATTCTTCCTCTTCTCCCACAAGACAGTCTCTGTTAAGAACACTGTTTAAGCATCTCCTTGAAGGACAGCTATCACTTCCTCATATTGGGTTTCATATCCGTGCTTGTCCCTGACCCCTGCCCCTCAAGACTGTACTTTCTAATGAAACAACAGTATGTAGACCATTTGTCTCAGGCTCTAATTTTGAAAAAGAAAACCCAGTCAAGGACAACATAATCCACATGAACTAAAAGGAAGAGAATTTTCCTAAAGGAGATTTAGGTGCCAGTACCTAAAAAAGGTAAAAGTCATGTTGGGGGCAAAAACCTCAGGTGGACACAATAAAGGAAGACCTACAGTCCTGGCAGTATCCAACTGACACCACAAAGATACAGATACATGTAGATTGAGAGGATGTGCAGGCACGGTAGGTCAATACAGCTCAAGACACATGTTTATGTCTACGGTTAATGGACAAGCAGGATATTCTTTCCCAAAAGTAGTAGAACAGAAGTACAATTATGTTAATTTATATTTCCTGAAAAATTTAAACAATTTTGCAACTATACTAAAAAGGTGTTTAAAATAAATTATAAATCAAATATGAAGGCTGTAAAGATTAAATGTTCTGAAATGACTTTTAATTGTGATGTGCTAATTTGTGAGATGAGAAGTAAACAACAATTGAATTTAATCAAGAGAAAGGTATATTCGTAAATGTTTGAAAATCTAATGAGTAGTACATTTCAGTTTCAAGTTTTTTCCTTTATCTTTTAATATGATATTTTTACTCATAAAAGTGTTAATATAGTGACATGAGGTTAATTTATCACACTCTTATATAAGCAAAATTTGAATTAAAGAAGTTTTACTTTATTTCTGACCTTCATTTAGAACCTTCCACCTGTATGGAAATTAAATTGCAAAGAGCATATTATAGAGTGTTTATTTAAATAAGAGTTTGTTATCTATGTGGGGCTGCATTCCCTTACTATGGTTACTGGGAAATATAATTAAAAGGTCACGACAAACTCATTATATTTTTATTTGAAGCTGTCTTATTGTATAAAGAATTTACTTAATGTGAGAGGTAGTAGTGAGTTGGGGCCACATAACCTTCAAGAAGTTTGGGATAGATCTGTTACTATTCTATAGAAAGATATCAACCCACTCAGAGGAAATCAGCTTTTACACTAGTTACAGTCAAAAAAAATCATGAAGAAAGGATTGGATAGGTAGGACAAGTTAGGGAGAAAAATCTCATTTTAAAAAATTACTCTTGGGGAGCATAGTGGCACACATCTATAAACCCAGCACTTGGGAGGCTGAGACAGGAGGATCACAGGTTTGAGGCCAGACCCTCAGCATCTTAACAAGACCCTGTTTCAAAATAAAAATTAAAAAGGGCTGTAGTCATAGCTCGGAGGTAGAACACAATCCCCAGTACCACCACTCCCCCCCCAAAAAATTACTCTCACATTGAAGTCTTGGTATAAAATAACTAATATTTCCCCTTTTGATTTTGAACTATGGAAAGGAAAGGCAAGAGAAGTAAGAATCTCCTTCATGCTTAGTCTGAGCCTTTCACTTTGTGAGCCTGACTTAGGATATGTCCGTTTTTTCAATATCCCAGAAAGATTGTGTTTCTGAGGAACATGTCTGAAATGTATTATCTTAGCTACTCGCTATTTTGGGATCTTCTCATTTCCAATTTGTCTTATGACAAGTGGTAGCTGCTGGAGACATTGGTTTTACTATCACCAAAGCTGACTCCAATCAGTCACCTTGACTTTCCAGGTGGAGGAAGAAAGCTTAGGAGTCTTCTCTTTTCAACATGAGATACCACAGAAACCCAGTCCAAAGAGATGAAAAATTAGCTCCAAGGTGAGAGCTAGCAATGGCAGTTGATCCTTTAAAATACTTTGATTTTTGTTCAGATATTTAAGGCATTTTTACTTTGTCCTTCTTGGAAATAGAAAAATACAGTCTTAGGATAATGGAGAACAACAAAAACATGGATAATTAAATAGACCAGCGTGCTCTTTTCTCCCCTGTCCATTTTCTCAGCTGGAATTTTTAGGTTCCCATTCATTTCTCCCTTAATTTTCTGTGTCCACACCATTCTGTGGCTCAGCTGCACTATAAGGAGACCCCTGAGGCGTCCTAGTGCTCCCTCAAAGTGATAGTTCTGCTTTTTCATTCCCACCTCTCTCTCATAAGCAGATAGTATGTGTGCGTCTGGGGATTCAGCTCATAACCAGCAACCTCAGTTTCTTAGTCCTGTTGTTCTTACTTCATGTATTTGTTATTGATAAATCAATTAATCAATCTTCAATTGTCTCTTTTGAGCCTTTCCAGATCTCCTTAACAGATCTGTTGTTTGCTTTCAAGGATATACTTCTCCCCCTTCCTTTTCCTGAAGACAGTTTCTGAATGTAGTGACATAGGTCCATAGTCTCTATGTAGATATTTATGTTGTCCTGGGTCCTCAGAGGCCTCTAAAGACATGCCTCTTGTCCTTAGAAGACAATATCATCTCTCAACACATTAACAAAATGTATATTTTAGCCAAGCATGGTGGTGCACACTTGTAATCCGAGCATTTGGGAGGCTGATCCAGGTTCGAGGCCAGCCTCAGCTACCTAGTGAGGCCTTCCAAAACTTAGGGAGACCCTGTTTCAAAATAAAGAATAAAAATTAGGGCTGGGGGTATAGCTCAGAGGTAGAATGCCCCTGAGTTCAATCCCCAGTACCGCAAAAAAAAAAAAAAAAAAAGTATATTTTCAACTTTCTTTTTTCTACCATGGGTCCATCCAAATAGATATATTTTAGTTAATAATTTAGAAAACTTTAAGTCACTATCCAGTAGTACATTTCAAAATCTGAAGTCTCAAGCCAGGCATGGTGGCAAACACCTGCAATCCTGGTACTTGGGAGGCAGAAACAGGAGGATGGCAGGTTCGTGGACTGCCTCAGCAAGTAGTGAGACTCTTGTCAACCTAATGAGACCCTGTTTCAAAAATAAAAATAAAATAGAGCTGGAGGTGTAGCTGAGAGGTAGAATGCTCTTGGGTTCAATCTCCAATAAGTAGCAAAAAAAAAAAATCTGAAGTCCCTTCAAATTCATTTTTTTCAATGATTTCTTTCTTGAATATGAAAATCCATTGTTCCTTATATAGAAGTGTTTAAAAGTACAACTTCTCAGTTCACAACTATTTCCCCGAGGTGTAATAAAATAACTTGGGTACCTATAAATTATTTCAGTAAACTTATATAATAAAAATATATTCATTAATATTCTGCTTTTATAAGGCTTTAACATATTTTTAAATAATGATATCCTCACATATATGATATTTATGGGATGATGTTTGTCATTTGCCTTTAGAATGAAAAATATTTAAAAGTTGTTATAGCATAAAATCAATATTCAGATCAACTATCATCACTAAGAGGTAAAGAGTTTGAGGGCATTAATGCAATCTGAGGCACTATAAAGATACTTCCATATTTCTATATTGTTCATATTTCCTTAAATCTTCTCTTAGTCATCATCCTATTTTGGAAAATTCTTGCTAAGTAATTAACAAGAGAACTGAATTTTCCCTCAAGAAATGTTTCTTAGATGATTTTCCTAGATGCAGCATTTGGACTTGGTTTTCAGGCCCATTCAGGCAATAGCTCTACCTAAACTTTTTTTTCTGATTATATGACTGAGTGAACTGGTTCAATGATTGGCCTTGATTTCTAGGACAGGACACCAAACTCTCTATGTGAGTTTCTTCTTTCCTCATTATTCATCAATTCTGCCTCCTTTCTTTCTGACTCCTAGCTGTGAGCTTCATGAAGTTAGAGATCATGTCTATCTCCTTCCTTGTTCTGTCTGCATTGCCTAAATATATAATATATAATAGTTATATAAGTGGTAAACTTCACAGATTAAATCTGGAATAAATTAATATATATGCTTACAGTCACCCAAAGTATTCTGAACCCCATAATACGAACGTTACATTTACTAATCACAGTGTATTTATATGGAAAGTATTTCCAACCAAAATATTAATTGCATTTAATCATTCACTGAAATAAAACATTATTTTTGCTAAAAAGTCAATTATGTGAAAATGAGAATGGAAAGAAGTAAGGTTCCTTCTAATAAAATGAATCCAGGTTTGAAGTGAACTAGACTGTATTTAATTTAAATGAGAGTAACTGGGTTCCCTGCTTGATTCGTACTTTTTTTTCTTCTTCAAACACTTCAAGAAGTAGCAGCACCCTTAGACTGAATCATTTTGAAGTACATGGTGAGTTTGTCCAACACGATTAATTTAATGCCTAGTCCTTTCCCTTCAGTTTGAAAGTGAGGACCAGAGGTTTGCTGGGCTACAGTAACTTACCCACTCTAAACAAAAGCTACTGTTCTGTTTGAATGGCTAGAAAAGACTGAAGTAGTACGTGTTGACTCATAAAAACATTTAGTTGTCAAATCCCAGCCTATTAGCACAATGTTATTTTTTAATGTAAATATTTTTAAAGGAACCTGCTTAGCCGGGCGTGGTGGCGCACGCTTGTAATCCCAGCATTCGGGAGGCTGAGACCGGAGGATCCAGGTTCGTGGCCAGCCTCAGCTACCTAGTGAGGCACTCCGCAACTTAGTGAGACCCTGTTTCAAAATAAAGAATAAAAAATAGGGCTGGGGGTGTAGCTCGGAGGTAGAGCGCCCCTGAGTTCAATCCCCAGTACCGCAATAAAAAATAAAGGAACCTGCTTATCTTGGGTTTCCTTCATATAATTACCATTCATCACTTATATCACTTAATTGAATTACTTTTACTTATGTATTGACATAATGACAAGTCATAATGATAAGTGCAATATTTGTGGAATTTGTGATAATTATAATTTTCTCCCTATATGAAGCAGTACCACATTCTATCCATTAGGTGGGTGGGAAACTCAATAATTCTAATTAGATGTGTCCCAGTTTCTGCCAATGTAAAACAATCTCTTTTTGTTGGTTTGTCTATTAGCTTGTACTTTTGGATACATATTCAATCAAATTAAAGGTTCAAACTTCTTACTAGAACTTCTGTTTCCTTTTAAGGTTATATTTTCCCCTAGATCGTTTCTGAGATTAGATGAAAGTTCAGCGAACCATATTCCACTGGTAAAAAGGAGTCTACGTTGTATATGTAGATGCTTGAATATAACAAATACTAGTTATATAAGTGAATATTCTGGATCCTCAGAGGCCTCTACAAACTTGGCTTTTGTCCTCTTTGGATACTGGGCAACTTGCTGGCATCAGCTTATGTCAAAGTTATCCTGCTTGCTCTCTAGGTGTTAGCCTCTGTCCTTCCTGAATCTCTGGAGAAGGACTGACAATCAGTACAAGGCACAGGCTTTTTTTCTAGTCTCGCACTGATCCCACCAGTCTTTCCATGCCACCCCAATGCCCTGGCTCTATGTTGGCTCTCACTAGTGCTGCAAATCCTATACCTCACAGACACCAATTCATCCATCCACTGGCTCAGGCTGCCCACTCACAGCCTCTACTGTTTTGAAGATCTCATTTTTCTTTCAACAAAACTCAGCTTTCCAGAGAATGTTACTTCACTGCTATCTAAATATAAAGGCATTTTGGGGGCTCTAAGCAATGACTTTTCTGTTTCATATGTCCTTCTGACACCATATGTCCTTCTGCTAAAGTGCTGAGACTTAATGATTTACTAAGAAGGCCCAGGGAATCATGATTTCAGGGCTGGGGGCGGGGGGACTAGGTTGAGACTAGAAAATATGACAAAATAGGTTGAGTGACCCTCGTGTTACAAACAACTCAAAAACTCAAAATATTTTTTTAAATCTTTCAGAATATATCATTGACCTAACAATGAAGTAGTAAGACCTACTAGAGACCCAGAGAGGCAAGCAGAATGCTGAAGCTGTCTTTTGTCTTGAGGGAACTTATTAAAAGCTAATGAACTTGAGTTTTGACTTCCATGATCCTTCACAGAGAGGACACAGGAGATAAGCCTGATAGGAAGACTAATAGAAGACCCCTCCCCTCACAAAATGAGAATGATGACAGACAAAATTTCACTGAACAGGCAAACCAGAAACAATACTTATCCAGGTAGTGGCAAGTAAAACAGACTGCCTCAAACATTTTCACAGTGGAGAAGAAAAATAATCTTCATTGAGAATCTATACCACAAGCTATCACATGGAGTTTAAAGCATATTAGACACAGATGAAAAATTAATTACATGTGGCAAGTGTCTAAAATATGATGCCAAATGCATCACAAAGAGACAAAAGGATTGAAAAGATGAGTGGTTAAGAGACATAAAGTTCAAAATGAGAAGTGCTAGAATACACCTAATCAGAGTTCTATGAAGAATGAAGTGAAGATGTATAGAGGAGAGAATATCTGAAGAGATCATAGTGATAATTTCTTGGAAAGTATGCAAGAGATCAATCCACAGATTCAAGAAACCCAAAATGATCTGAGAATCTGAAACAGGATAAATAAAAAGAAATGCTTTCTCAGACACACTGTGCTGATCTCAAAGAAAAGATATGAAAAGCAACCAGGGAGAAAAGTGGATTACCATCAGGGGAATGGCATTTAGAACTTAGGCTGACTCCTCCATAACAAGGGAAGGCAGAAGTCAGTGATGGCATCTTCAGTTTGGTAAGTGAAAATACCTGGCATGAATGACGACAAGACACTTTCAGATAAGTTACAACTGAAAGCCAGGCACGGTGGCAGCATGCCTGTAGTCCAGGCTACCTGGGAGGTTGGGGAGGGAGGATCTCAAATTCAAGGCCATCCTGGGCAACTTAGCAAGACCCTAACTCAAAATAAAATAAAAAGGGCTGGGTATGTAAATCAGTGATAGAGCGCTTGCCTTAGCATGGGTGAGGCCCTGGGTTCAATCTATAGTACTGCAAAATGAGAAACAAAAAATAACTGAAAGTATTTTCTATTAATGACTAAAAGAATGGTGTACTAGGCTGAAGGAAAGTAACTCTAGGTAGAGCAACTGAAAATAAGAATAAATTATAATAAGATAAAAAATTGGAGGTAGATCTATACGCATATTGACTGCACATGGCAATGTTACCATCTTGTGGAAATTTTGTAAAAGATAAAATTTAAATATATGACAGTAATAGCTTATATCACAAATCATAAGACTGAAGTTAAATATTCTAATGTTCTTTATTATTTAAGAGAAGAGTAAATATATTTGTTAACTTTGCATTTTGATCATTTATACGCAGGCTAAAATGTTTAGGATAATAACGACAACAAATGCAAATAGGGGTACAATTTTCAAACTAGGAGATGGAAAAAATGTAATGAGAAAAAAACAACCAGTCTAAAAGAACACAAGAATGGAGGTGAGAATAGGAAAGGCAGGACAAATAGAAAGCAAATAATTATCTGAATATATCTGTAATTACAATATATGGAAAAGACCAATTGCTTTACTTTAAAGATACAAATTTTTAGACAAATTTCTTAAATTAATTACTTGCTGATTATTGAGGGACCCCCAAGAGACAATAATTAAAATCAAAAAGTAAAAGGATGGAAAGAAGATATCCTAGACCAATAATAACCAAAAACAACAACAACAAAAATATCAGCTAACTAGACTTAGTATTGGCCAAGACTTTCAATAGAGCTAGAGAGAGTTTCTATATAATGATAAAAGTTTCAATTCATCAGGGAGATATAATTTGAACATGTGTTTGCCTACAACTACATTTCATAATATATAATTTATAAATGAATTTTATCAACTATATGATAAAATAAATTTGTCTTCAAAATGAAAGACTTGAATACATCTTTCAAATAAATTTACAGAAGTAGCAGGTTTTATCTTTTATATTGAACAACTGCTATTCAAAAAACATGCATAGAAGCCAGACAAGCTGGATGCACCTGTAATCCAGGTACTTGGGAGGCTGATATGGGAGGATCTCAGATTTGAGACCAGCCTCAGCAATGCAATGAGACTTTCAGCAACCTAGCGAAACCCTGTTTCAAAACAAAAAAATAAAAAGGTCTGGGAGTATAACTCAAAGGTAAAGTGCCCCTGGGTTCAATCCCCACTAACACACACACACACACACACACACACACACACACACACACACACACACAAATATTTAGCAGGTTGACCACATACTGGGCTTTTAAATCTCAACAAACACCTCTTATACTAAGCCATACAACCTCATTAAGTTGGCCACTGGGAAGAACTGGCCACATGTAAGCAAGCTTCTTCCATAGAGGATTTTCAACCCTGGAATGTTTCCACTGGCCTGGTTTACTGGTCCCTTCATGTTTTATGGCCCACCTAAGACAAACAAAGACAAAAAGAGATGTAGCAAGGTGAGATATCACTTTAAGATATTCGTTTTTCATTGAGTACTTGCTCTGTACTAGGTGAAATCTCATTCTGAATTACAAACCCCAGTCTGATCATTTGCTGCTTAGAAAAGACACAAATTAAAGTAATTTAAAAATAAAAGAGAAGCTTTGAAAATCAGAAAAACATGTTTAAGTTAAGGCAAAATTGGCAATGTTTTAATAGACTGAGGAACTTGAGGCAAAAGGCACATTTTAAAATAGCAATTGCATAAGTAACAACATTAAAATAGGAAAAATCAAGCAAAATTGTTAGACATTCAAAGAGAAACTCACATACATGTATTTATTATAGAGAAATTATTCCATGACCAACAGATTAAAAACTACCAGTTTAAAAAATAAATAAGTAAATAAAGCCAGGTGTGGTGGCACACTCCTGTTATCCCAGTACTTGGGAGACTGAGACAGGAGGATTGCAGGTTTGAGGCCAGCCTCAGGAACGTAGCAAGGTCCTCTTTCAAAAAAAAAAAAAAAAATATATATATATATATGGTTGGGGGTGGAGTTCAGAGGTATAATATTCCTGGGTTTAATCCCCAGTAAAACACACACACACACACATACATACACACACATACAACACTAATAATAATAATAATAACAAATATGGATTATAAAATATCTGACCCTAAAATTAATAAATGTAATTATGACCATTTATTTATTTATACACATTTTAGCCTACTAACAGAGACTATGCCTTTCTCAACAATCCCTGTAATATTTGCCACATATGCACACTTAATACAGTTTGAAAGGAAAAATTCACACATACTGTGACAAATAATAGAATCAATTTATATATAAATGAAAGCTTAAATTTTACAATTCAACCATACAACAATTTAAAAACTACACATTCTCTCCCCAAAATATCATTTTATCAGACAGGGGGAAAATAACACAATCAATAGCTATTTAATAAGCAATGAAAATAATATATGTGAAAACTTACAGGAAAATCTAGAATTATATTCAAAGTAAATTCATAATGGACAGTGAATGGATTATTAAGAGCTAAATTGAGAAGGCAAAGTAATAAAGCATTCAACTCAAATTATTATATTTTTAAAATATAAACATTGTTCCATGAAACACAGGTGAAGGGAAATGACAAAGATTCAAATAGAAATAATTTAGAAAATAGAACCTCAGTGGAATGATTTGAAGAAATTTTTTGGAAAAAAAGAATAAGAAATCTTTTACAAATAAATTGAGATTCATAGCACAAACAAGTAGGGAAGTTGATCAAATATCTACTACAGAGATTAAAAGTGAGAATCTATTATGTATGTGTTTGTTAATAAATGCAAAAGTTGTGATAAAATAAATGAATTCCTGAAAAATAGGAAGTAGAAAACATAATTTTTCTCATATAATTTTATAGGTCATGGAATAGATAATTTTCATGCTATATGAAATATTCTAAACCATAAAGATTTAGAAAACTTGTTAATTCATTCGTGAAGGGAATATAAGCTTCATAATAAAGTCAGTCACTAGTAATTTAAGAAAAGACACAGAATCTCACTTATAATTAAGAATATAAAACTCCTAAGTCAATATTAACCATTAAAATTTAACATTATGACAAGAGAATAATCACTATAGCTAAGTAATACTGGTCCTAGAAATGAAATGATGGGGACTTATTAATCTAATACATCACTGATAAATGAATGAGAATACAGGAGCAGTAGCATCACCCATAACTTTCTAGCACAGATGATGGTCATTGGAGCCTGAAATTTTTCAAAACTATCTGTAGTACTCCACTTTATGTTCAAGGGCCCAGTTTTCCCATAAGCTTGCCGGAAATCCATGGGGCCCATATATCAAAAGGTGGTGGTAGCAGGAAAGACTTGTTCCTTACCAACACAGAACCAGGAGGAATAAAGTTGAGAGCTCTCAGAAGACAGGGCAATATGGAATACCATTTCTCTTCTCTTCTCAATGAAATTATATACTTATTATCTGAGAAATGCTTTTTATGCATCTTATATCCTCATAATGTCTCCTAGAATATTACATACATACATGATAACCTGAAATGAAGTCCAAAGAGAAACAAAGTTCATTCATTCATAAAACATATTTAAGCTATTAGAATATTACCAAATAATTTCAGAAGGTGGTAAGCTCCTGCTATTTCAGGCAAAAGTGACAAAATGCACATGTTTAAGTCACATTGATTTTTATTTTTCTGAATACCTAGCTGTCTCTCAGTAACTGTTTATTTCTAAACCCTAGTTTGATCATCCACATATTGAGCTATTATGGACCTAGAGATAGGAAAGTTCTTTTCTTGCTCCACATAGTCATTTTCAGATTTTTCTTACTCCATCACCTCCAAAGATTCCCAGTTGTTTTGAAGCACACATCAATAGATGATAACACCTACTCCCTTTCCTTTTGAATTTAAACCAGTTATCCTGTATCCCCCTTTCTCATGTATTGAAGAGTTTACAATCCTGGTTTATTTTTGTTCTCTCCATGTCCCTCCACTGCTATAATCACTCAACATCTTTTCAATATCTAAGTAGACAATCTGCCCTGGCCTCTCAAAGCCTCCCATTATCATAAACCCCCATTTCATATCAGTCTACCCTTCCCACACACACGGCCCCAACCTGATTTACAAATAACTACACCACTTCCAAAGTCCTACTTTGAGAATCTCACCCTCACACCATCACCTTCCCTCTCTCTAGTTTGCATATCTAAGTAGCCCTACTCTGAAAGTTCTTCAACTGATCCATGCCATTGTGTCCATCGCCTCTTCATGCTCCATGACCTTCCAGCTCTTCCCTTTGCACTCAGATAAGGTTCATAGCCCAGCATTACAGCCACTCACTTGCTTCCACTCTCAACCATTGTCGTTTCTTTGTACTTGGAATAAAGTATAAACCAGCCATGGTCAAGTCCAGCTCTCTACCTATTCAAGACCCATACAGCAGAGGTTGGAGAAAAACACACAAGTGATCATGAATGGAATCACTATAATTAGAGCACAATAAGGGTGAGAGGCAGCATGAACATATTTGAGAATGCTTTTGTGAATTTGAGGACTTTCTTAGAGGACAGTGATTAAGAGGACACTGTTATTATTTAATCAGCAGGGGACCCCAAATTACAAATGTCCTTGGAAGTATGAGAAAGTTAGATCACATCCCACAGACTTTCAGATTTCCCCTGAGCATTCAATAATACACTGAATTTTCTACAAATTAATTTCCCTCTAATATCTCAAAGAAAGATGTTTGATTTTTCTCAATTTTTTTCATGTCATTCACTCTTTTGCAGAAACCACATCACTAATGGCACTACCATTCATAGTATCCAAGTTATCAATACAACACAGTTGTACACTGGTATTTGTAGTTTACATAATCAGGTAATTCTACACAGGAACAAGTATGTACAAGCTTACTAATGTTGTCTAGACAGCTGGGCTGAGAGTTTATGTTGCAATATATATTAGTTTTACTTTCAAGTTATTTTTCTCTTATTATCATTATCATTACTGAACAAGCCATTTCTTTTAAGATTATATTGGTGGGCAGGTTATCTTAACTATGGATTTTATTTTAGGATAGTAAAGAAGTCATGACAAACTATTTGTTATAAAAAGGGAGCATCATATCTGCTAGTGTTGTCATTTGCTATTTTTATGATTATAATCCTCGGGTAGACCCTTAGGACTGCTGGGTGGACCCATCCCACTGAGGACTCCAGTCCACTTTCTCCAGCCCTGAATGGGAAGGGCACACCTATTCCCTTTTATTAACCCTTTCACATTACTTGATGTCTGCTAGAGACCTTCTAATTTCACTGAGAAAATAGATGTGGTGAGAAAAGACTTCCCTTGTCCCTCATTGGCAAGTCTACCAATCCTTGCCCTGTCTCCATATACTCTGATGCCCTCATGCTACCACTGATCTAAGACCGACCTTTATGCTCATACCCAGTCCTTCTCTAGGATGTTGCTCCTGCCTGGCACCATTAATTTCCCTTCCTTTTGGGTCATTCCATCTGCATAATGTCTGACAGTCAAATATATTTAAAAAATAAAAGTATAGGAAGAATCCTTGCTATGCCTTACATTCACCCCTAGCCATTGCCTTATTTCTTTGTGTCTCTTTACTACACATTCTTGTGTTGTTGTTGATGTTGATGATGTTGTTGTTTACACTACCAGACCACTTTTTTCTGTACTGGGTAGAATACCAAGGGCATTCTGCCTCCAAGGTACAGCCCTAGATTTTTTTTTAAGTTTTTGTTTGGAAACAAGGTCTTGTTAAGTTGCTGAGGTTGGCATTGAATCTGAGATCCTCCTATCTCAGTCTCCCAAGTACTGGGATTACAGGATGCACCACAATGCCCAGCTAGGTCACTTCTTACGACATAACTGAACTAACAAAAGCAGGGTCCAACAGATTATCATTCTCTCCTTTTTTGTTTGTTTACTGTGCTAAGGATCAAAACCAGGGCTTTGCATGTCTGGTAAGTGATCTATATTGAGTTACACCCCTAGCCCTCCCTGCTTCCTTTTTTTCTTTTTTTCCTAGAGACAGTCTGGCTCTGTTAGCCAGGTTGAGTCAAATGTGGGATCCTCCTGCTTCAAGATTACACACATGTGCCACCATGCCCAGCTTCCTTCCTTAAAATACTTTTTTCACTTAACCTCCATGAAACAACATTCTTGTGGTTTCCTCCCACGTTAGTAATGGAAATTTTTAGTTTTGTATGCTAGAGAATGGAAAATAAAACCTTTGAAAATCCAGGCCTGCCACATTAATAGAGCAAGACAGAAGTCTATTGATCTGATGCATGAGGGACATTATTCTATGGTAAAGGACAAATGACATCTTGTACCTCGTAAGACAAAGGTAGCACTGATGGGCCCTTTGGGGTTTTGTCATCAATATGTATTGCACTTCCAAATACTGCTCTGATCCATTTGCCAGATAATCCAGAAGGCTGCCATTTTCAATTGGAGTCAGGGTATGAGAGGTATCTAAAATAGATTCAGGCAGTAGTACAAGCTTCTCTTATCACCTAGGTGATAAAACCTGGCATATCCTATAGCTCTAGAGGTATCTGAGGTGACAGATGCCATTTAGTCTCTGCCAAGGCTAGTAAGAAAAGTGCTTGTGTATACCAAGATTTGGGGTAGGACCATGTTCTCGGTATCAGAAAACAACTCTGTATTTGAAAAACAGTTTCTGGCATATTGACAAGCTGTTTTTGAGTCTGAGAACTAGAAAATGCATTGTGAAATGACTATGAAACTGAGCCGCCTATCATGAGCTGGATATAGTCTATCCTCCACAACGCAAGGTAAGACAGATGCATGACACACCCCTGTGCAATGGGGTTGATACACTTAGGCTCAGGCTTGGGAAAATCCAGAAGGCAAGAGTTTATTGCATTAACACCTCTCCCTAAACCACAGCTATGGCCTCCAGGTGGTTTCTCTACAAGCATTCGATAAATGACAGAAAGTGGCCAGCCTGGCATGCAAAGGGGTCAGTGTGACATGTAAGTGGCAGTCAGGGTAGACTACTACTACATTATAGTTCCACTTGGTGTGACTCTGAAGGAAAGCTGCAAAAGGAAATTGTCCTAAATAGGTTGAGTTGCGAGCAGAACAGTCGGTTGTCTACTTTATAGAAAATGAAAAGTAATCAGAGGTGTGGAAATACATTGTTTCGTGGGCAGTGACTAATGGTTTGGCCTATTGATAAGGGGTCAAAATAGCCTAGAAAATAAAACTGTAAAACATGTTAAGGGACACCGAATTCTGAGGGGAAGTGTACAGGTGGATTTAGGGGGAGGGTATGCAGCATGTGGGTTTTTATTTTTCATGTTAATGCTCGTCAGAGAACATCCATCGCAGAAGTGGTGCTCAGTGACCAAGTGGACAGGATGTCTATAGTGCCCCCGTCCATTGACCTGATGTCACGCATGCCATTGTCTCAGAATGAGGGACCTGTTTACGGCAAAGGAGTCTCAACAGTGAACCACGAGATTTACTTATCTTACATTGTATGTTGTCACTCAGAAGTAGCTGGCCTGACATGGAGGAATGGCCTGGGGGATACCCTTGCAAGTTCAGAGTGTTATCCTAAAGGAGCTGTATACACAGTGACCCTAGCAAGATACTGTGTTCTGTCCTCAATAACTAGAATGTGTGGGTTCTGAAACCATTAGTAGAGGGAAGATTGTCCTTTCTTGCCATCAATTTCAGTGACCTACTATAGAATTTGAGCTCCTGTTTCAAAAACCTTAGGCTTTGCTGGGTTAGAGTACTAATTTTTCACTGTGGGAACACTTCTGCCTGGTAATACAGTATGTCTTCCACTGATGTGGGGAAGCATTGGTATTACCTAGCCACTTTGGGCTCCTCATGCCAGTAGATTAGCAAGCCCATAAAAGAGTCACTCTACTGATCAGATAATTGATATTGATTACCACGAGGACTAAAATTTGCTCCTACACAGAGGAAGCGAGGGTGTGAAACCCAGGGTACCAGCCCTTAGTGCTTCTACACCCAGTGAAAAGAGTGAGTGCATCAGTGAGAGGCTGGTAAGGGAAAGGAAGTCAAGAGCTGAGACCACTTGCAGATAAAGTCCTTGGTCAAGTGACCAAATTAGCCACAGTGTTGGTGAAGAATAAATTTAGAAAGGATGGAGGAGGAGGAGGAAGTTGATGCCTATTTAGTCTTAGGACCAACTGTAGCTGTGAGGACTGAGGCGTAATGTGCAACCTTTTTGGTCATTTTAAGAGGAACCAACAGATGACCACACTGAAGTACTGGACAGTCACTTCCCTCATGAGGCATTAGGGTTGGATATCATTAGAGGTGCAAGTAGATCTGAGAGGCACAAAAGGTGATTGGAGTGGGTCCAGTTTATGTGCTCCCCAAATTCACTCAGCCCCATCTGCCTTTCTATTCACATGTTCAAGGAGGACCCTGGGCCACCATGGTTGTCACTTCATTTTCTACTAGTTTCCACTTTCATCTCTGCTTCCAGAGAGAGGGCTAGGCTTTGGCACAGCCCCCTTCATATGCAAAGAATCAGGAGCCAGAGTGACCCCATTTCCTAGGGTCAGCCAGTCCTTCCACCATTTGAAAGGCTCTGATGAAACGCTGCCCTATGGGGATGGGCTCTGGCTTCCCCAGAAACTAGCTAAAAGGTCCTGGAAAGATCAGTAATGTAACTCAGAAGAGGGGAGAGAGTCGGTGTCTCCTGGGGAAAACTGTAATAACTCCAGAACCCACCAATAAATCCCTTTCCCTTCTTCACTGAGCTAGGTGGATTCTACAAGACAAGATGGAAGGTGTCCCAGGTGAGTTTACTTATAAAATTATGGCCAAACCCATAGCACACCATCTACTACTATAAGTCTCCCTTCCTGCCCCACTTGCATTTTTCTTTCACTTTTTGATGATCTAGGATTGATTGTACCTCCTAATAAAACCTTAGTATGTGTATATAATATAGTTATCACTTATATAAGCACACATATATAGATGCAAAATACACTTCTTAGCTTATTTCTAAAGTTTTTAAAGAAAAGAAAAAAATCCATCCGTCTGGTTGCAGTGCCTGTATTACTTCAGCACATCAGGGTGTCTTTAAAATGAGCTGGTCAAGTTCAACTTACGCTGTTAATAAACATTCACACAGAGCAAAGGCCATTAGACTGCAGAGTTCTGGCACAGCATGAGCTTTTATGTAAAAGCAATAGACCTCTTAATATTCTGCATTATAAATGAAGAGCTGACAGACCCTTAACTGTAATGGCACTAGAAGGCCCAGCTATAATGACAGTACATGTGCATAACATAAATTAGAACTTTACAGCACCCATAAGTTCCCTGATATTCTCATTTTTAAAAGCCAGCACTAGGTGGAGACAGTGGTTCATGCAAGGGTTGTAGGAGCCTTTTCTCGCTTGTGGAGAACTGACTTCTATATAATATCTTCTTCCATTTTTTCTCTTCAGTGTAAAACAGGGTATTTTTGAGCAATTGCTTTTGGTTGATACCTTTTTTTATTTTTTTAGGCAGTACTGACGATCAAATGTAGGACTTCACACATGCTGGCCAAGGGCACTACCACTTAAGCTACATCCCCGGCCCCAATTGGAATTTCAAATAGAAACATATAAAACAAAACATCTCATGTTTTGAAAGAACCTATCTGAAAAACCTCACATACACACATATCCCTTAAGGCTGCAAAGGCAATTTTATTTAAAACAATATCATTATTAATTCTGCCTTCCACCAAAGGTAAAATTATATTTATGAAACCTTATAAGTATCTACCCCCACAAACAAAAACATTGACTGAAGTTATAAAGCCCTCCCAGATTTATCTGAATCAAAAATAACAAAATTTAGGATCACTGGGTTTTTTTTGGGGGGGGGGTGGCACTGGGGATTTAACCTAAGGGTGTTCTACCTCCAAGCTATGCCCCTAGATCTTTTTTATTTTTTGTTTTGAAAGATGGTCTTGCTAGGTTGCTGAGAGTCTTGCTATAATATTGAGGCTATCCTCCAACCTGTGAGCCTCCTATCTCAGCCTCTCAAGTACTGAGAATATAGATATGCACTACCATGCCAAGCTAGGATCATTCTTTAAGATTTTGGCTGACACATGTCCCCTCTCTCAAAAACTAAGTCCAGAATTGATTATATTAATTTCAACTTGATTTACTCACAGCTCTACCATAATGTTCTATTTAATTAATGTTGCAAAGTGGTGGAAAATAAAAACACTTTACATAATGTTTTCAGAGTCCAGTGCCTTTGATGGAACTACAACACTGTGGCAGACTATGAACATTTGTGCAAGACTGTATGCATTGAGACAGAAAGGTATTATTTGGCACTCTTGGAAATCAATAGCAAAATAAAACAAACCTAAATGGCTCCCAGTTGAAAAGAAATAGTCTTTTCATATTCTATCAGGACACAATTATATTGTTTCCAACAATGTAATGAGCATAGTAATAAAATGATACAATATATAATTTGGACCCGATACAGTAAATAATGCTCAGGCAAATTCCAACCCAAATCAGCAGTGTCTAAAAAACATGCATGTAAAAATGATAAGAATCACACCCCACACTGTCAAAGAAACTGTTTAACTTTCTGTTTTACACAAAGACCTATTTGCTTATTTAACTGATGACTTCTCAGTTTTTAAGATTATCTAAGCCACAAGATTATACCACTTAGAATTCATCTATAATTAATTTAAAATCGCATGGTTCCTCAGAAATAGTTCCTCAGAACAGCATGTTGTTTATACAGCATGATAATATATTAAATGCACTGATTTTGATACAATTCACTTTATGAGACTGAATTTAAGTGCCCCATCTCTAAAAACCAAAAGGATAAGAGAAATAGATTATAAAATAATAACAATGATAATAATGACCTACTTTGATGCGATTTGATAAGAGGCTCAACAAAATCCCATTGACTTGAGCTGTTTTGAAGCTTTCTAAGGTTCTAGTCATCTATATGGTGAAGGAATCATTCAAAATTAGGAATTACATAATTGCATAGCTGAAAACTTACATACATCAAATGTCACTCTCTTTTACCAGTACCACTGTATGAAATATTTTAAGGGACATTTACCTTGCAAGTTACATTGAATATTAAGGGTAAATTTAATAGTTTGTATGCAAATAGCTATTTTTAAATAACTTTATCCCCAACAAGAACAAGCACTGAAGACTGAAGCATTATTAATTTGCAAGCTGGAATTTACAAAGTTACCAAGTAACTTTTGTATATTAAACATTATTCTAGTCTCCTTTTGTAATATTTTGTGAAAACTCTTAAAGACAATTATTGTTATGTCTTATATATTCCCTTTTGTTCCATCTCTTTATGTTATTTTGATAAATTAGCAAGTTACTTAAAATAGAAACCAGATTTAATGGCAATTAAGGGAAAATAGGGAGAATACCATGATATAGGACCATTCTTGCATAACTGGGAATTTCTAAGAATGAGAAATCATTTCAACAGTTACACTGAAAAGAATGTTTATTTCATCAAAATTTCCATGATTTTATCCCTTATAATTAAAGATCATTAATAAAGCCTCTTAACACAATCTAAAGTGTTAATCAGTTTTAAAATATAGTAGAAATCTGTGGACCATTAATGATCATTGGCAGCAGAGCATACATTGAGTCTGGAAAAATAAATACAGACAGATATAAAGCCAATCTTAACATCTCTTGGAAGTTGGCCTCCTAAAGTAAATCTTTTACCTGCTCTATTTTGTTTTGTTTTTCTAGTTGGTTGAGTTTCCTGGCTATTTAGATTCTGGATACCTAGAAGTAATCTATATTCAGCACTAAAAACCTATCATTATCTCCCATACTCACAGAGTTTCATACTTGATATAAAAGCACATTTCTCCCTGCAACTACAGTAAAATCTCTACCAAGTGCAAGATTTGTTAAAAAAAAAAAAAAAAAGGAAAGAGAGAAAGATAAAAAGAAAGAGAAAGAAAAAAGAAGTTTCTTCCTTCAACAATATTTGCTTATGATAGATGCTCAACACTTATGAGGATTTGATAGGTTAGCTTTGGTATCTCAGATCTTTGGTGGATAAATTCCCTGAAACTCCCATAATCTATTTTTATACAAGTAAAGGGAATGAATACTGTCTATTGAGTACTTGCTCTCTTCTCCTGGTGCTTGGACAGTCATTGTAGGAAATACACAAGAAGTTTGGTTTCTACTCTCAGGAAAGTTACAGCACTTTAAGAAGAAGCTAAGATTTTTATGCTGAGGAAGATTTTTTAAAACAATACCACACATAATGCAATGAAAAAGAAATGACACTTTCAACAAGAGTTATAACAAGACTCTGAGAGGAAATAAAATAATACGAGCTTTATATTAGAAAAAGAAACCATGGAGGAAGAGAATTCTTGAAAGGTGAGTAAGTTTTGTCTATATGGAGAATAAAGGGTTTGCAATGGAGAAAAGAAAGATCATTTCAAAAGCCGGGCGTGGTGGCGCACGCTTGTAATCCCAGCATTTGGGAGGCTGAGACCGGAGGATCCGGGTTCGCGGCCAGCCTCAGCTAGCTAGTGAGGCACTCCACAACTTTGTGAGACTCGGTTTCAAAATAGAGAATAAAAAATAGGGCTGGGGGTATAGCTCGGAGGCAGAATGCCTCTGAGTTCAATCCCCAGTACCACACACAAAAAAAAAGAAAGATCATTTCAAGAGACCAAGGAAGAATATAATCTCTTGATAGTCTATAATTCCAAAACATGATTCTTTGACCATACACAGAACTCTAGCTAGAAGAGTGATTCATACCTACAGTTTTTATTTCCTAGTCTCATTTATGTCCAGATAATTAATTTTGCTTAAAGTGTTAATTGCCTCTATTTTCCATATCAGATTTTTAAATATTTGGCTAATAACAAGATTCCTTTGCACTTAGGTGTAGCCATGTACCCAAGTCCTGGCTAAATGAATTGTGAGGGGATACAAGGCACACCACTTGTAGACCTTCCCCCTAAAGCAATCACACATTTGCCCCCCTGGTCCATTTTATCCATCCCACTGTACTAGCGCTGTAGCACCACCTATCTGTGAGTGACCATGCAGAGAGAAATGAGCATCTTTGTAATGGTATTTTGGAGTCTCTCTGTCACAGCAGCATAGCCCACACACTTTCTATAATGTTGGTTTTCTTCCATCTGCCAGTCTTTGACCTTTTCCTTTTCCTGTGCTTCTTCTGAACCTCTGAACTGCCTTTCCTGCTATCTACCTCTGGGGACCTTTCACAAGTTGTTGCCACCATTGCCAGCACATCTCTTTCCTAATTCTCATTGCTGATTTCATCAACTCCTGTCCTCTTTCTTCCTTTTTCTGATGTTCACCTACCAGTTTATCCAGAGGGTGCCTTCTCTAAGTTCAAAAAATGTTCTTAGAGGCAGTGAGGATAAAGTGAGGATAAGTCTTCAGAAGTACTGCATTAAAAGTTTTTTTTTATTATTCATTTTCAGAGCCAGGGTAGGCAGTGTCTTGCAAAAACATATTTTCTGAGGTACTTATCTATGTAAAAAGCATAATTTCAAAATGCATTCCAAAATTTATGCGTCTGTGTAAAATACAGTGATTTATTGATAAGATTTAGGAAAATGAACAGGGAAGAATATTTGTGCATTTGTTCATTACTCAATTGGTACTTATGAATATTCGTTATAGGATGTAGACACCATCTCAAGTTTAGGAACCATATTTTTGAACATTATCATCAAATGTACAGTTCCAGACTAGTTTCATATCCCTTCAAAGTGTGGAGTCTCCTGAGTCTCCCCCTGTGTACCCCAAATCCCACTGCCATAGCTAATTTGAACCTATTTGTATCAATACAATATAGATCCTTCTACCTCTGCAATTCCTTAATAGCATCATGCAATACTGTTTGCATAATTTTGTCACCCTTCATGACACTCATGACATGAATACCAGCCTACAATGACTCCCTCAAAGGTAATTACTGCGCTTCATTAATGATGACCATAATGTAAGTCTTGCTCAGAGTATGCAGAAAAATAAGAATGATCATTTATTTTCTGTTCACGTTAAAGGAGAGATGAGGGGCCAGCAGGCAGAATTAGATGATAAGTATCTTTTGAACAAACATAGGATAAGGCAGGAAGATTGCATGTTTGAGGCCTGGGCAACTTGGAGAGATGAAATAAAAGTGCTGTGTATGTGTCTCAGTGGCAGAACACTTGCTTAGTATGCATGAGACCCTGGGTTTGATCCTCAGTACCATAAAAATTTTAAAAATAAGGGAATCAATAAGAGATAATGTCACATTGACCAGAGGTAAGAAAGGACATAGATCCAATTGACCAAATGACAGATTGAGGTCTCAGAGTCATAATCTCAAAAGTCCTCAGAAAGGATAGGTATGGTAACCATCAGAGGACTCCCAAACAGACATGTGGCACACAGTCTGCGGACAGCGTAGGAAGCCTGGATGCCAGTGGAGAGGTGCACAGGATGAAACAGAGACATACATCAGCACTCTGGTCAAAGTATGTACAGGTGAAAGACAACATCTGGGCACATACATGGGTCCAGAGTCCTGAACTTGTCCTGTGTCTGACAGGAGTGAGAGTCACTCCAAGTCATCATGTTAGTGCCACTCTTGAGGCCTGGAATCCATACCATCCTATAAAGGAAATACTGTGCTGGCCAGCAGGAATGACCCATCTATCAAGCCACCCTATGAACTTCTTAGGGAGTCTGTCCAGCCTCATACAATAGGCAGAGGGTCAGAGAGGGACCCGAAGAGTAGATATGGGGAAGGACCCACATGATCCTAGACTGCACTTGGAGTATCCCAATCACCAGACAGGTTTTAGAACATTTTAAGATGGAACTTCAAAGTGTGGAGTCTCCTAAGGACTGAGCTCTGGGGTAGGAGATCTATTTGTTCTCTAATGTAGTTCTGTGTGTGTACCCAAGAAATTGTGGGATGGACTTTAATCATCATTACTTAATATGGGTTCAAAGAAACTGGTCGTCATGAAGAAATGAATGTCAGCTTTCCAAAAGTATTTTCAGGAATATTTCTCCAAACAGTTCTTAAAGTCCACAGATAATCTATTGTGAGTTACTTATTAGTTCTCTGTCAATGAAAGACCCCAGGAAGTTGATGAGAGAAAGAATGAACCAGCAACTGAGAAGGAAAGAAGAATACAGTAGAGGCTTCCCCATAAAAAAGACAAGAACAGCCGGGCATGGTGGCGCACGCTTGTAATCCCAGCATTTGGGAGGCTGAGACCGGAGGATCTGGGTTTGCGGCCAGCCTCAGCTACCTAGTGAGGCACTCCGCAATTTAGTGAGACCCGGTTTCAAAATAAAGAATAAAAAATAGGGCTGGGGGTATAGCTCGGAGGTAGAACGCCCCTGAGTTCAATCCCCGGTACCGCAAAAAAAAAAAAAAAAAAAAAAAAAAAAAAAAAAAAAAAAAAAAAAAAAAAAAAAAAAAAAAAGACAAGAACAGCTATCTAGGGAAGGGAATGATGGGGTAGGAGAGCACTGAGGAATGGAAGAAGAAGAAAGAGCAATATGAAGTTCACAAATGAATGAAATATTATTTCATTACATTTTTGTCTAAAGTCAGTTTTGGGAAGCACCATACAAGGCATTTCCAGCATCTCCATTTATTCTTCTCATTGCCAGGGATCCAAGAAAGTGAGGCAGCTTCTATTCTTAAGGAGTCTCTGTTTGGTGAGAGGGACTGATCAATAGAACAAGTGCTAGTGACACAAGCCATCACACTAATCATGAGGTTTATCCAGATACCATAAGAAATCATTAATTCTTCCTGAGGGGCTTGGGGAGTCCAATGGAGAGGAAATGAGAAGTTAGTTTTTCAGGACTTGAAACAAAGTCTGGCCCATAGGATTCACTCTGTTTTGTACTGAATAAACTAAACCGGACTATATTTAAAATCTAGCCAGCAAATTCTGGGTTCTCAATTCCCCATATATTCAAAATTCTTGAATTCTTAAATCTAAAATGAGCAAAAATAGACTCACAGATTTCCCTTACACCTAAAAAGAGTAAGAGAGGGGATGTCTTCCATGATATGATTTGCCAGACACTAGCTAGGCCCACAACTCAAAACTACTTCTCAAAAGGAAGTCCTATCATTAACAAGCAATCTCTTTATGTTAAAATAAAGATTTATTTGTTTGGCCAAGGCCATTGAAGGGTTGGTCTGTGGTAGGTTAAATAATGGCCTCTCAAAAGATATCTACATCCTAATTCCTAGAATGTGCAGATGTTACTTTATAAAGCAAAACTGAACTTTGCAGAGATAGTTAAGGATTTTCAGATAGAGAGATTATCTTGAATTAACTAGTTCAGCCCAACACACCATCACAGTTGTCCTTATAAGAGAGAGGCAGAGGGAAATTTGACACTGCAAAAATGTAATGTAACCACAGAGGCAAAGATTAGAATGATGAGGTCCTAAACCAAGGGATGCTGGCAGCCCCCAGGAGCCAAGAGGCAAGGACTGTATTGTCCCCTAAAGCCTACAGAGGGGGTGTGACCCTGCCAGCACCTTGATTTCAGGTCAATGATACTGATTTTGGATTTCTGGCACCCAGAAATATGAAAAAATAAATTTCTGTTGTTTAAGTCATCAAGTTTGTGGTAATTTGTAATAGCAGCCTCAGGAAACCGATACATAATTTTGAAGATAAGTTACAAAATTCAACAGTACTTGCTGGACATATAGAAATGCAGTTGCTAAGACACAAATAGGAGAGAAGAAGTTAATGGGACAATTATGTAGTGAAAAATAATTTCCCTCTCTATGTTTAAGGTAATTCATTATTATAATCTTTTAAAATACAAGCATAATCATCAAACACCTACATATGCCATATATAAAGAACTCTGTGCTAAGTGTTATGGGGATTTAACAAGAATTATAAAAATGTAATGCTTGAGGTCAGGGATATAGCTCAGTGGTAGAATACTTGCCTAGTGTACATGAGGCCCTGGATTTGATTCCCAACACATCAAAAACGGGGAGGGGAAGCAAATGTAATATAATACTTGACTTTCTGATTCGCAGAGGATGGCAGGATATATAGTCAAATACTTTCACACAACACAGTCATGCTGTTCAATATGGTAGCCACTAAATAAGTGTAGTTATTTAAATACAAGTTTGACTGAACTAAAATCAAATAAGAATAAAAATGCACTCCCCAGCCACACTAGCCACCTTTGAAATGCTCACTAGCACAGCCCTGTGACATAGCATAAGAGTAAGTAATAAAATGTAAGCAGCACTCTGTCTAATTCTGAGAAAGAAGGGTAAGCAGGAGGAGGCCAGTGAGGCACAACTAATTTGAACTGATTCCCATGGGATATAATAGTTTACAAGTCAAAGAAGAAAAACAGAAACATGATGTTAGAAATTTAAAGAATGATTTAAGAAGTAAATATATTAAGAACCTCTCTACCCATAGAAATGGCCCAAATTGCCTACTATGGATCTATATTTGTTACTGTATGCCTAAAAAGTAAATAATAACCCACAAAATGCCTTCTCTCAAGACTCTGCATGCCTATAACTTATTATGTTTTCTAAGTAGCAAATGTTTAAATGCTAGATCCCTAAACAGAATGGTGTTAAAGGACCCCTGGGGGCCAATGCTAAATGAAAACTCAACTGACCTTGTCTCACCTCCAATTCTCTCCCATCTCCCCTTTGCTTCCGACCCCATGCACTGTCATGACTGCAAGCCTATGGTGTGGCCTCTAAGTCCTAAGCCCAGGCTTGTGGGTACCTTGCAAGTCAACATGGAAAAGCACCTGTGTCTCCAGGCTCTTAATGTCACATTATTTTCTAAACTGGGCCATAATGGAAAGTTTTAAAATCAGGTAGGTATTTAGTACTGGGGTAGCTGACCCACCAACATGCACTCAAATATCTGTGGGAAGTTGCATAAATCTTGTACTTCTGAACTCCCCTTTGAGTAAAGTGAAACACTTAGCCAACACATGCTGAGGGAGTGCCCAGCACATCTTGTCTATGCTTTCTTTCTCATTGCGATTTGTGGGCGGGGAGCACTTGAGCTTACCAGGCTTCAGGTCCACATGACTCTTTTATAGGCTGTGAAGGGAATTTATTGATTACTTTATCTGACCTATCATGTCTCAGTGAAGGAAAGTAAGGTTTGGAGAGATTTTTTCAGTGGGTTACAGGAGGAGTTCACAGGAAACACAGGATCTCTACAGCCCAGCAAATCATGCAGTCCTCATAGGAAATATCCCATGTAAGACATAAAGAGGCTTGAATGCACAGAAGGTGACCTCATTTGTGCAGTAAGGTTAACAGGTCAGCTCATGTGGGATTGTCATAAAGGTGTCCAGTGAATGCTTGTTGAGCAAACCTAAAATCAGAATGTGAGACTATCCTTCCTCTGTTCTTTCACAGAAAAATTGAGAAGTTTTCTGAGAGACCAGAAACCATAGCAATTTCCCACAGATGCTGAGCCCCTCAAAGATCTCTTTATATTTTCCTCCAAATGCAACACAAAGGCAAACAATCCTACCTTTGCTACAGCCCAATACTGTGGAATCATAAAATTTTATGCATGAGAAATGTGGTCGATTTCTGCTAATCTGTTAAGTTTCAATAGGATTTTGTATTTTGTTTCAGTGCATCCCCAGTGCTAGGAAAGGCATCTGTTAGAGAGCCCATATGGATTAAATATTTGTAAAATGCTAAGCAATAGCAACCACAGACCTGGGCATCCAGGGTCCCTGCCTCGGGCCTCCTGCTTCACTCAGTGGGCAAGGAATCCACAGAGCCAAAGGGAAGCTCCCACCTGGAGTTTGTGTGCCACCTTTTCACTTCTAGGCCATTCTCTGAGACTTCTGGGTTGTCTGGCCAAATAGCCCAACTTGCTTCAGAGACTGGAACAGATTCCTCCGCAGATCTATCCTGGAAGTAGATCATGCTGTTGGTGTGCAGCCCTGAGTACTAAAAGGCATGGCAGGGAAAACATTGGTCAAGGAGCTGGCTTGGCTACCTGTGCCTTTTAGAAGCACAGCTGGATAAAGCTAGGACTGCAAAGAGAGGAAAGTGGACCATGGGGAGAGAGCATCTATTTATGTTTTTATCTCATCCCTGCAAATTTCAGGAGAAGTCTTGATTAATGGATGGATGGATGGATGGATGGATGGATGGATGGATGGATTGATGGATAAATGAATGAAAATAATGCCTTTATGTGAACCAATGAAATACACCAGGGAAAAAGAAATGAATGAAGATATATGGGCTTTCCAAAAGACTCTGTCAAATAAGACAAGGACCCCCATTAGTACCTTTAATGACCCATCTCAAAAGTGACAGCACTATCCCCCAAAAAATATCCTGAGACATATTTCAGTGGACAAAGAAGTTAGCTAATACTTTTCCGTTCGGTGTGAAAAAATGACATAAAACATAAATAATTTAAAATAAAGTTCCAAATCAAATACAATTTTAAATGTGTCACTTGACATGTGCTTATTTAAATCAAAACAGATTGAAGCTTCAACGATAAAGAGAAAGTTCTAAATTTAAAAAATAAAGCATTTTTTCTTGCCAAGACTCCACCTGGCACCAGTCCTGGCACCTAGAGGTGCCCACTAGGCATTTTCCAGAAGAGCAGAGTGGATGAAAACAAGCAGCCTGATGCCAGACCCCTGGGACTGAGTCTTGGCTTCACCTGGGACTAGCTGGGTAACCTTGGGCATGTCACTCTTAGGACAAGACTACTACTTTAGATGGTTGTTATAAAGATTAAACACATCATTACTTATAAAGGAATAGAACAGTGTCTGGCTCATAGTCAGCAATCTGAAACGGCTGACTTCCAGAGTTAAGTGTGATATTATTGTTAAATAACATAAGTGGTGTGTAACCCATAGTTTCGTCTATTTCTATTTTTATTATATACCAACTTATAGTCTCAAAAATAGGTATGGTCTTTAAATGTTGAGCAATTTAAATATTAAACACTGGCTGCTCAGCTACAAAGCAACTCTGGCAATAGCAGGAGATTTCAATCACCTCCAAATATTTTGTGTTGCCACAATCAACTCTGGAAAATGTAACATTAATTTGATAGGAGTTTCACAAGTTGGTAGGTGCAAAGGCTGTGTTTTAACCTTGTCTTCTCTAATGAAGACATGTTCAGTGTTTCAACCATTTAAATCTATGCTGAAGTTATAGAATAATAAGAAAGAATCCAATCTCTATCTGGGCAGAAAAACTGAATACTGAAAACACCAAAGCAGAGGGAACATAGGAGCCAAGGAGAGAGAGCTACCCAGAAACAAAGATAAGTGACTCAGAAGCTGGAAAAATAAAAATAATAGTAGTGATAATAAATGCTTTTTATCCATGTTTTAGAGTTGCAATGGCTTTGCCTTGTACATGACTGTCTTTATGTAATAACATTTTAGAATGTTATTATTTTCCTTAGGGTAGCCAATCTAAATTCTTAATTTCAAAAAAATATATTTCACTCAGCCATAAAGAAGAACAAAATCATGTTCTTTGCAGGGAAATGATGCAACTGGAAAACATTATGTTAGGTGAGATTAGCCAGTCACAAAGAGTAAAGAAGCATATGTTCTCCCTAATATGCGGATGCTAGGGAGAAGATGGGGCATAAGAGGGTCTCCAGATGAAAAAGGAGAAACCCTAGATAAGCAAAGAAGTTGACTTAACCAAAGGGGATGGACGGGGCGGGGACACCCTAATAATGTACATCAAGGTTACTCACTAAACTGAACTTGAGAGGGAAGGAGGGCGAGAGAGCGGGGTGGGAATTTGGGGAAGGGGTAAAATGAGAAATGTGGGCACATATGTCATTATCAATTTGTACCTAACAAAGATGTATGCTTACAATGCACGAATAATAAAATATATATATCTGAAATAAAATATATATATATATCTGAAAACTCATGCATGTTAATGCTGCGTTAAAGTGGTCCAAAGAACTTCTTTTGTTTAGATCTTAGAGTTTGGGAGTATTTTCCTCAATATTTGCATGCTATGTTTTTTCTTTCAGTATATTTGGTGAAAAGACACTCTTCCACAAGTTCTTCCAAGGTGAGTTAAAGTTACAGGCTATTGAACAAAAAACTTCAAATTTTAACATCACAGTTTCAATGAGATCTGTGAATAGATTATCAGAGTGTCAGTAGCACAATGAAATTAAGTTAATACACAGTATCCACTGAATTTCATAACATTGCCTCCTCTCTCACACTAGTCAGACTGATTTGAAAGATAAGCATTTGCTTGAAAATTAATAGCAACATTCTTTTGTTTCGTATTATGCAGCTTTAAAGACCAGAGGAGCCTTAGGAATTAATTGCAGGCTTCTAATAAACACAAGGATGTAATGATGTAATGACGTATTTAACATTACTGTTTTTTGTTTGATTCCAAATAGATTGCAGATTTTTTTCTGGTGTGATACTAAAACAATTACCATTTTGCAAAAAGGATAATTAATCTGCAATTTTTTCACATTATATCATATATCTCTAAAGAGTGCCCACAGATTTGATAGTCTTCAGCTGCTGTGTATTTATTTTTCATTTTTTCTACCGATGTACCGCCCCATCAGTGCTGACATTTAAATGAGTGAGTATTCAACACAAATGTGATCATTTGTACAGCATCCAATGCGGCCCCATACTGAGATGATTGCTTCTGGGAGCCATCCACGGGTTCTCAAATAGGGGGAAAAAGCCAGGCAAAATTTTATCAATTTACATTTTTCTGTGATTAATTTTTATGCAAATAAGGGCCCGACCGTGCTCCCATCTCACCTGAATCATCCGGATCATCAAAGACAAATTGAGCATCACTTATTTAAAAAATAGGCTTTAAACTACTCTACAGCTGTGTTGGAAAATGCTAAGAGCGGGGCATGAACTTCTCTAATATAACAGGAATAGATAAGAAAATGCCTTTTATGTGCATTTGTACACAATGCCATAAACATGGAACTTAACAAAATAAAAAAAAAATTGCCTTTGCTTTGAATATTCTCTGGTCCTTCCTTGTAAATATTCAACAGTGGGAATGACAGTGTAGGAAGCAACACTTCCCCAATTTCTGAACACATAATCAGAAGTGTTTCCTAGTAGACAAATAGACTAACCATGATGTATTTTGTTCTATTTTCTATTGCTTCTAGATAAGCTTCAAGATAAAAGTATCAAATGAACAGAAAAATAGAGAGGAAACAAAATTTTGCTGGATTAAATGAAAAATATTTGTTTGCAGTCAGGGGGTTTATAGTTCCAGTATTCTGTTGCATAAAATTGACTTAGCACTTTTAAGTCCATTCAGTCTAATTCTAAATATATATAATTTCCACTAAGATAATAAAATTGTTTGGTTCTCATTTGGAATCCATGAAAACTATAAAAATCATACTGGAATTTTTCAAAATAACAATAGTATTCAGATTTATAAACTATAAATAAAGGTGTTTCCCATGATACCTGAGATCAAGTCAACAGTGCAATTTACATCAAAGAAATACAGCTTACAAATGCCACCTCATGAACAACTAAGTTCTATTTGTCATTCTTTTTTAAGAAAAGTGATATATTCTCAAATTGTGTCTTTTTAAAAATGTGCTTAGAGTTTTGTATACATTACTCAGTTATCAACATTTTCCCAGATAACTCTCTTTCTCTCACTCATGAAAATAATCACCAGAGCAGAAATAAATTGTTGACAATTCTCTGAGAATGGAAGCAGACCACAGGGGGTAAAAATCTGGTTATCTGAATGGGCAACACAATCGAAGGTTCAACTAAGCTAAGGGAATTTCAACATAAACAATGCACTTATTTCCAAGAAGGGATTCTCCTTAATATACAATAGTGGAGGAATGCCAGACCTTTCCTTACTGCTGCGAGAAAAGTGCTGGACAGGAACAAGATTAGAATCTTAAAAGCTGTCCTGGGGAGCAAAATTACTGTGCAGGATACAGGTGAGGAGGTAAAAAGAGCAAAAATAAATGGAGTTTATTCCATGGTTTTTAGAGTTTATTTCACGAAGATAGAAATAAAGATATCTAAATCTGTAGTTACAGTCACTCCGTGTGACATGGCTCTGTGTGTGCATGTGTGTTTGTGTTTGGGCCCGTGTGTGTACCAAACTGTGTCACGGGCCTCCTCTCTCCCTCACCAATCAACATGTCAGTCAGCAGTATATTCCACAAAAAGGATTCCTGTCTTTATTCTCACTGTATCAGTTCAAAAATAACCAAGCTTCTCTCTCTCTCTCTCTCTCTCTCTCTCTCTCTCACACACACACACACACACACACACACACACACACACACACACAAATCTAGTCTGATCTCCGAGTGAGTCGGTTTAGACCAGGCGGCATAGAACACCATCCGAAGCAATTCAACCACAAATGGAAGTAACTCATATTGTTCATACCCTGGAGACTTCACATTCGCAAACAAACATGGGTAGAACGTGACTCTCTATCCACAGGGATTTACAAACTCTACCCGTGACTTTAAGTAGCAGCTGTTTGGTTGAAAGCAGGTCAGCTGGCAACCACACAGCTATTCTTTTTTTTTTTTTTTTCCTTAAGTTCAGGATAGTTGCCAGTACAATGTGAGAACCAGCCTGTCTCTCACAGAAGTAAATTGGCACCTCCCAAATGACAGGGGGAACTGCTTCCATTTGTGCTGACTGAGGACATTTGGGGACAATGGGACAAGAGACTCGAGAAGGAGAAAACCATTAGGGATGGCAACTCCTGAACTTAGGCAAGAAGTATTGTTGGTCTTCAAAGGAGGGAGAACCCAGGGCCCCTACTGAGCTTCCCAGAGCCTAAAGCCTCCAGGTCTCTTTTATAGGAATTAAAGGACCTCTCCTTCCATTTCTGAAGAAACATTTCCTTGTGAATCCTTCCAAGGATGGAGATACTAATTTTCTAATTTAAATGCAAGGCACAACTTTGGGATTCTGCTTCCTAAGCTTTTAAGTTTACAGCACAGGAAACAAATTCACATCACTAGAAATAACTGTGACTATTTGAGGGTAAGAAACTCTAGAAGGAGGGTCAGAAATGAAAAAAGAAAACCCCAGCCCTTGTGTTAGTCAGCTTTTCATCACTGTGACAAAATATAACTTAAAGACAAACAACTTAAAGGAGAAAAGATGTATTTTGGTCCATGGCTTCAGAGCTCAGTCCATGGTTGGCTGGCCCCGTTGCTGTTGCCATGGCCCTGCAGCAAGGGAAGCCATTAATTGTGGGGAGCACTTGGCAGAACAGAGCTGCTCACCTCATAGCAGCTGGGAAGCAGAGAGCGAGAGGGAAGGAAGGGGTCAAGGATGAGACATAGTACAAGAGGCCACGCCCCCAAGGACCTTATCCCTTCAGCTAGGTCCCACCTCTCAGAGTTTCCAACATTCCATTTGGAACTTCCCAACATTCCATTCAAATTATGACTAGATCAGTGGATTAATCCACTGATGGGGTGAGAGCCTTTATAATCCAATCATATCCTAAAAGCCCCACCTCTGGACATTGTTGCCGTGGGGACTTTACCTTCAACACACAGAGCCATTGGGGACATTCTAAATCCAAATCGAAATAGCCTGGCATATGACCATCATGTATAAACACTTCCAGTAGGATGCACCACTCCTAGTTTTTTCATTAAAATAGGTGTAAATCCCCCAAAATGATTCTCTATTTTTTTTATTCTAGAAATGATGATAATTATATTAAAACATTAGAATATGTGGGATTTTCCTATTTATAGCATGCCTATTTATAATAGGTTTTAAAATTCAGATATAATTGACATAGAGAAAACGTACAAGTCTTAAATGTATAATCTAGTGGCATTTTTACACATGTAGATACCTGTGGGGAAATATGACCTCAATAAGAGACAGACCAATTCTATCACCTTCCTTTACCCTCACAGAAAGTATATAAGGTAATAAACTATATATGGTGAAGCGAAGGTAACACCCAAACAAACTCAACACGTTGCCAGAGGTCAGATAAGTGATGGGGCTACATTTCAAACCCATCATCATATTACTGGAAAGACTACATCTTTTCTCCAAGCTGTAGTGCTTCTATCAAAAATGAGGACAATGGAAATCAACAGTCATGGAAAAAAATTATAAAATCAAATTACGCCCCAGTAAGAAAATTTGTGAAACAATTTACTAAAACTAACATTCTGATATTATCAACATTGAAGAGAATGCCATTTTTCTTAGGGTAGGGAAATTATTATTAGGCTGACCTATGTATAGAAGAAAACTAAAATAATGGTAGATTAAACATAATAAAATTTTACTTTCCTGTTATACATAAATCAAAGATTTTAAGTCCAAAATTGACATCACAACTATTTAGGCATTCGGAACCCAGACTGTGTCTTTTTTTTTTTTCCCCCCTCTACCATCCTCTGTCTTTTTCTTCCTTTTGCCTCATGGCCATAAAGTGGTTGTTACATCTCTAACGATGATGTTCACTTTCCAAGTAGCAAGAAAGAAAAGGGCAAGCATAAAAGAGTACCTGCCGAATAATTTAGTCAGTGCCTTGTAAGTAGTTTTTCCTAGGATTTCACAAGATGACGTTCATTTTTTATATCAGAACAGAAATAAATTGTTGATAATCTCTGAGAATGGAAACAGACCACAGAGGGTAAAAATCTGGTTATCTGAATGGGTAACATAATTGAAGGCCACCTGTATCTGCATTGCATACTGGAATACTTAGTATTTAGGCTAGACAAATTCCACTCTTAATTAAAGAAGAGGAAAGAATAGAAATTTGGTAGGCAATTAGTAGTGAGTGTATTTTCCAGGAAGAGAAAAAATGCACCCATTTAAGCACTTAGAATAATAAAAATCTAGGAAACTGACTATAAGAAGCAGCTCTAACCAGAACTCATTACACTGAAAAATACCGTCAAAGAGAATGGAATTCTTTTCTGAAATGACCTAGGAAAAATAATTCCTACAATTTAAGAGAAAGAAGGAGAGAGGGAGGGAAGGGAAGGGAAGGGAAGGGAAGAGAAAGGAAGAGAAGGGAAGGAAAGAGAAAGGAAGAGAAGGGAAGGGAAGAAAGGGAACAATTTAAAAAGTGGGATGCTATTAGTTTGTTTTTAAGAGACAGAAAATCACAAATGAGATGTGGTCATTCAATAAATATTTCTCTAGTGTCTACAATACCAAGAATTGGGATATAGCCATGAACAGGGAAAACATGCTTAATGTTATTATGAAGTTGATAATGGAGACACAAAGATCTGAAAATGATGTCATGAAGAGAATAAAAATAAATCAACATGACAGAGCAACTGTGTGACTAATTTGTGTGGGGTTATCAGAGAAGATGTCTTGTAGGAAGCTACACTTTAAGCTGAAATTTGAATGACAAGAAAGGAGGCATGTAAAAGCTCATATAGGGCTGGGAAAATAGCTGATACCAAAACGCTAGAGGGAAAATCAGCTTAGCACATTTCAGAAGTAGAACAGAGAGCTGTGGGCTGAAGCCAAGTGCGGCATGATTGACAATCAGTGTTCAGTGTCAGACATTGGACAGTGAGAGAGGTAGGCAGGAGCCAGGCCACAGTGTTTTTAAAGCCAAGATAAGAAGTTGAGATTTTATTCTAAATATGATGGAAAGTTTCAAGCATGAGAATAACATATCATTTTCATTTTAAAATAATAACTGTGCTGCTGGATGGAGACTGCACAGTAAGTGAGCCAGAAAGGAAGCAGAAAAAATAGTCAGCAACTGCTGTAGAACAGATGATAGCAGCTAGGACGAGAGTTTAGAGGAAATGAAAATCGATAGACAGATTCTGGATCTAGGCATGGAAATAAATGAGCAGATTCATCAATTGAACTGGAGGATGGATTCAGTATTGGAGGCTGGTGAAGGAAAAGAAGCCAGGAGATTCCTAGCTATTCAGCTTAAGAAAATGGCAGATGGAAATGGCTCAAATAGGAGTAACTTTGGGGAATGAAAATAAGCATCACATTTGAAATGGTCTCAGTTTTAGATTCCTGCTCCCAGTGGGAGTGTGTGGAGTAGAACTGGATCTCTGGGTCTGCAGAGGTGGGAATGGAGCTAGGGAGTTGAGGATGGCTGACATCTTGATGACATTTCAAGCCATAGGGACAGATGACCCAGGAAGTGCAGAGATTGAAGAGAAGAAGGCAGAGAATGGAACCTTGGAAGAACTCACATTTTTAGTTAGGACAAAAAAAAAAAGAGGAGGCAGTAAAAGAGAGGAAAAAGAAGTATCCAGTGATCCAGTGAGATGGGAGAGAGAAACCAAGAGAAGATGTTTCACAAATAGGAAGTAGTTGGTTAAGTCAAATGTTTTGAAAGATCAAATGATATGAAAGAACAGAGAAATAACCCTTGAAAACATGTCAGATGATACAGAGAAAATAATTATTTTTCCATATTTAGTTTAATGTGAGAAAAACACTGTTCCAAAATGAAGAACACTCATATTCTTGAAGACAAAGAAAATCCAAACTAACACAGAGATCCTCACTCTCTCTCCTCCCAAGTTCAGTCTTGGGCAGGCTCTATTGTTGGTCTTGGGGATTTTGAAAATAATTTAAAAATGACCTTTAGAATCTGTTGTCCTCTTTCTCCTCACTCTCTGATGCACAGAAATGCACCAATATCACATTAAAATACATACATTTAAAGTTCATCTAAGTGGGTTTGTGCTCTCTTCTATGCTTTACCCATCAGAAAGCATATTTGAGCTTTCTGAGCACCAGGCAAAGTAAATTATTTCTGCTCAAATCCATCCAATAATATATTCATAAAGTCTTGGAGAAAACATCCCCCTTGAATACATTTAAGATATCTCTCAGATCCTCACCTAAAAAGCCATTTCTTAAAAAATCAAATGCTGTGAAGCACCAAAAATAAAACAACTTGTGGTTTCTCTTATGATATGAAGTAGAAACCATGCAGGCTGCCACAAGTTGCTGTTCCTGGTGGAAAGAGGAGGCCTGAGAAACACTTGGGTCTTTGATTGGGGAGGTGGGTGGTGACTGGTCTGCACGTGTGTGTGTGCATGCCCGAATCCAGGACACTTGAAATGTAAACTGAAGGACCAGGTATCTCTACTTGATCCAGCCCCCAAAACTGCCAAGAAACTCTCAGACATGGAAGAGACATTTGGTTGTGAGATTCTGTGCAAACATAATCAGTGAGACCTTGTGCAGCACAATCAGTGATGCTTTAGAATCCAAAGGGCAAATGGTAATGCGGAGCTGGGCTATCGAACATGTGTATTCAGTTGGATATGTGCATGTGATGTGAAATGTAATAGTTACCTTAAGAGGAACACAAATAAAATTGTTCTTATTCCCACAAGATCTCATTTGAACATATGCTGTCCAAGGAACATAATCTAGTGTCATTGCTGCATAGACCAAACAAGATAAAGTCCTTTGCCACGTCTTGAGGCATTTGTCTTTGGTTTGGTTTGGTTTGGTTTGGAACTGGGGATTGAACACAGGGAAATTCTACCTTCAAGATGTAACCCAGCCCTTTTTATTTTATTATTTTGAAACGAGGCCTCACTAGGTTCCTGAGAGTCTCACTAGGTTGCTGAGACTCCGTCTCAACCTCCCAAGTACTGGGATTATAGGTGTCCTCCACCATACCCGGCATCTTGAGGCATTTGTAGTGAAGGGATGCACTGAAAGATGCCCCAGGAGCAAAGCAGTCATGTGATCATGGAATCATCTGCAGAACAGGTATGCATTTTCTTTATGGGGTGGATGCCCTCCACAGGAAAGCTATAGCCCACAAATATTAGAGACAAAAGGACCACCCAGAAGTGTATGTGAGACACAGTGTAGACATTTAGGACAAGGAACATAGAGAAGATGATGTTTAGGGACAAAGGAATTGTAATGATGCAGGTGAGGCAATTTAGTCAGGAAATGTGGCCATTTGTTGGGTGACCTTATTTTTACCTCTGGTAAATGAGGTCTGAGGACATTTGGGTTGCACTAATAGCAAAATACATGTGTTTTGTAATGCAATTCCATGTTTATTTTCTTCTTATTAACTGTATTAAGCTATTTACACCATGGAATTGTATTTAGAGAGTTAGTACAGACATGCTACAAATAGACAGTTTCACTAACACTAATCACGCAGGTGCAGTGAAGCAAACTTATGTTCAAGCAAGTAACATGGGAGAGAACTTCCCATTCTTGTGACATTTTCCAGACCAGTAGACTTGAAATTATGCCATTCCAAAATAATTCTGGGGTGGGAAGCTCCCTAGGATAATACAGCCACATTTAAGTGAGACTTACGAAGAAAAGCTGATGTGAGAAAGCTGTAATATTGCTGGCATAAAAATAGGTGCTGCCAAGGAGTGAGGCAGTTGTCAAGTGGGCTTGCTGAGGACGGGCTAAGGGACACCCCTGCTAACCATGAGGAGGCTGGCCTGGAGCAGCAGGTGCTTGGCTGTGATGAGAGCCCAGGACCTCAAGAGCAGGCAGGAGGCGGTGCTCTGAGAGCACTACCTGAAGGAAGAGGGAGGAAGGGTATCTGGGACAAATGCGACTCTAGAAAGGGACCATGACACTAGGTATATGCACCTTAAAACATCAAGCCAGGCATGGTGGCACACCCCTGTAACATCAGTACTTAGGGGGTTGAGACCGGAGGATCACAGGTTCACAGCCAGCTTCAGCAACTTAGTGAGGCCCTGTTTCAAAATCAAAAAATAAAATAGGGCTGGGGATATAGCTCAGAGGTAGAATGTCCCTGGGTTCAATTTCAGTCTTTAGTACCAAAGAAAAAAAGAGAAAGAAAAAAGAAAGAAATCATAGTGTATACTTTAAATACATACAATGATAATAGACAAAGAAGATGTAGACAAAAGGGCCCCCATGCATTTTATTCCAGGTGGCCCCTCGAGTAAAATGCCGAGGTTCTAACTGTCTGGTTCTGAAGACTGAATTCTATTGGTGGTGAAGGTCAGCAAGGCTCTTAAATAGAATGAAGAAGCATAAGAAGCATTCAGTAGCCACTGAATCAGATGGCAAGAGGTAGGAGGCCACACCAGGCACTGCTGAGGTCTCCAGACTGTGCTGTCATACTAACCCTGTGCGCAGACCTCCTCTCCAGTCTCCCTCCTGAGTTTTCTCATCTTCGCCAGCTTGAAAAAATAAATTAAAAAAAAAAAAAACTTGTGGAGGAATCTAGTAGGCATGACACTGAAGGGGGTTTGTTTAGACATATATTTTCTAATAAACATTCAAGTAAATTTTTTCTAAATAAAGTGGATATTAAGCTACATTCTCTCAGATATACATAGCAAGTAAACTGGAAAAGAGAAAAACAGCTTTTTATACCTTTTTTTGGGAAACAACTTAAATTTAACTAGGATGGTAAGGATAAAACAGGAAGGAATACTACACACTTTTCTATTTATTATTCACTCAACAAACATTGCCTGGAAACTACTATCTGCCACACACTATGGGATATTGTTGAGAAATAAAGATAAAAATGATATACTCCTTGTCTTGCATTTTCTAAGAAAGAAATATTACACAATAAAATGCACTATAAAATGTACTCTCTAGATGGGTGTAGTGGCACATGCCTGTAATCTTAGTACTTGGCAGGCTGAAATAGGAAAGTCACAGGTTCAAGCCCAGTCTCTCAATTTAGTGAGACTCTCAACAACTTAGTAACATCTTATTTCCAAATAAAAAAATAAAAAAGGGCTGGGGTAGTAGCTCAGAGGCAGAATGACCCTGGGTTTAATCCCCAACACCCCCTCCCAAAAAAGTACTCTCTTAGGGTACCATAAATAAATAAAACTCTTCGTTATTCTATAAGATCTCATTTAAATACATTTTAACTATAAAATGTCCAAATCAGGTCATTTTAGAAAGAATTGCCATATTGTCCTTTTAATCTAAATGTATCCATATCTTCAATTTACAACCCTGAACACTATTTTCTGGATCTCTCATTGTGGATAAATAATGACTAAAAAAACAGAGCAGGCTACTTAACAGGGTGACTGTCCTGCAGCCAAGGGGACAATCTCACTTCCAAGGAGTCCTTACACTCAGCCTCAGTGAGGCAGCCCGCAGAGTACAGGTACCCACCTGACTTCTCAGACTCAAGCTGTTAGGACAGATCTCCAAACTCAGCTGCAGCGGGATCTGAGGAAGAAAGCTTTCTCACTATTATCCAACCACAACTGAGGAACTCACAGGCTGGCTTGTGCTCCCATCACCATACTGACTGGCTGAGTCACTGCCTCAGCTGACCTCAGGAGGTACACTGTAAAGATGCATGGAGAGGTCATGAAGGTACTCAGAGAGATACAGCTGAAAGAAGACTGAAATAGCAAGAGTCCAAAAGTTTGACTGTGGTGCAGGCTATTTTCTAAGACAACGTGTAGTGCTTGAGGGAAAGTTGCTACTTCTTAACTGTCAATATTAGTTGTCATATAACGAATCAAAAATGAAGTCAGGTGTGGTGGTGCACATCTGTAACCCAAGTGCTTGGGAGGATGAGACAGGAAGATTGCAGGTTAGAGGGCAGTAAGACTCTATTTCAAAATTAAAAAATAAAATAAGACTAAGGGTTTTGCTGAGAGGTAGAAGTTTCCTGGGTTTATTCCTCAGTTAAAAAAAAAAAGAATATAAATAAGATTTTTCTGTATATCATAGGCTAAGAAAAAAATGAGCACTGAATTTCATGTCATAGTATAGTGCACAGCTCATGGTGAACTCAATTTGGTTTGCATATTTGGTAATAGACTCTAGATGAGCTAATTTTCATTTTTCATCAGAGTATTCCTAAATAGTAGGATTTAATTTAAAAAGTAAAATGCTATTTCATGTATGTAAATAAAATACATAAAATTACTTTCCCTAAAATATCAAATGTCAAAAATCCTTTAATGTAAAAACCTACATTAAATATCTTCAAAATACTGTATGTAAGGTGGGCATGGTGAAACACATCTTTAATTCAATGAAGGGGCTGAGACAGAAGAATGAAAGTTCAAGGCCAACCTGGGCAACTTAGCAAAACTCTATCTCAGAAAAAAAGTAAAACAAAAAGGGCTTGGGTATAGCTCAATGGCAGAGTGCTTGCCTAACATCGTGCCCTAGGTTCAAACCCCAGCACCGCCCCCCCCCCCCCGCAATGCAGTATGTAATTCTCTTCTAAATAAATCATGGATCAAAGAGAAAGTTCCAAAAGAAATGTCTGATTCACAGACAATATGAATGTTTATGTAGAAAAATCCCAATCTACAACAAAACTCCTAGAAGTAGTTAAAGTATTTAACAAGGCTGTAGAATACAAGATCAGTATATGAAAGTCAATTGCATTCCTAACTACCAGGAATGAAAAATTAGGATTTGAAACTAAATTTTATTTATTTATTTATTTATTTATTTATTTATTTATTTATTTATTTATTTTTGCAGTACTGGGGATTGAACTCAGGGCCACTCTACCTCCGAGCTATACCCCCAGCCCTATTTTTTATTCTTTATTTTGAAACAGGGTCTCACTAGGTTGCGGAGTGCCTCACTAGGTAGCTGAGGCTGGCCGCGAACCCGCGAACCCGAATTCTCTGGTCTCAGCCTCCTGAATGCTGGGATTACAAGCGTGCGCCACCACGCCCAAAAAATAAAAAATAGGGCTGGGGGTATAGCCCGGAGGCAGAATGCCCCTGAGTTCAGTCCCCAGTATGGCAAAAAACAAAAACAGCAACAACAAAAAAAAACACATTTGCAATTATACAAAATGTTATGATAAAAAACACTTAGGAATAAACCTTTAAAATTTTTGCAGAATTTATTTGCTGAAAACTACAAAACACTGATAAAAAATAAAGATCTAAATAAATGGAAAGGTATTCATTTATATTCATGAATTGGAAAACTTAATATTCATATTAAGATGTGAGTTTATAATTTGATCTACAGATACAATGTAATCCCAATAAAAATCTCAGCAAGCCTTTTTACAGATCTTGACAAGCTAATTTTAAGGTTTATTTGGAAAATCAAAGGAACTAGAATAATCAATCCAATTTAGAAAAATAACAATGTAGGAAAACTCCTACTACCCTATTTCAAGTCTTCAGTTACAGCTACCAGATAAAGTATGGTATCAGGTAAAAGATAGAAATGCAAATCAAGAGCCAGGCATGGTGGTGCATGCTTGTAATCCCAGCATTTGAGAGGCTGAGACTAGAGGATCTGGGTTCCTTAGCGGTCAGCCTCAGCTACCTAGTGAGGCACTCCACAACTTAGTGAGACCCTGTTTCAAAATAAAGAATAAAAAATAGGGCTGGGGGGAGAGCTCGGAGGTAGAATACCCCTGAGTTCAATCTCCAGTACTGGAGAAAAAAAAAAAAAAAGAAATGCAAATCAATGAACAGAGGAGATAGCACAGAATAGATCCATACAGGTAGAAAAGCAATTCTATAGAGAAAGGATACATTTCACAATGAATGGTGTTGGGACGATTGGACATCTACTTTTAAAAAACTCAAGTAACACATCTTCTATAAGAATTAGTTTAAAATGAATCATAAACATAAAGGTAAAATTTAAAACATTTGGAAAAAATATAGTTTGGCCATAGATTTTTAGATATATCACTAAAGATACAACCTATAAAAGAAAAATTATAAATGAAATGTTATCAAAACTAGAAAATGTTGCTCTGTGAAAACACTTAAAAGAATGATAAGACATAGACTAGGAGGAAATATTTATGCTAATCACCTATCTGATAAAAGAACTGGAGGTATAACTCAGTGCTCGAGCATTTGCCTAGCACATTAGAGGCCCTGGGTTTGAGCCATTCCCAGCACCTCAGAAACAACAATAATAATAATAATAATAACAAAAGACTTGTACCCACAATATAGAGAGATCTCATAAAGCCCATCAAAGAAAAAAAAGAAACAACCCAAATTTAAAAAGAGAAAATGATCTGTGAACAGACATATCACCAAAAGATGTGTAGATGGCATAGAAACATAGGTGAGCAAAAGCAGAAGCTCAGTCATTAGGAAATGTAAATTCAAACCAGAATGAGGTAGACACTAGAATGGTTAAAGCAAAACATGTCAACAACAAAACAAGAACACTGCCAATACCAAGGGCTATTGACAATGCAGGGTAATAGGAACGCTTTAATTTTTTATGGGAATGTAAAATGGTACAGCAAATTCAAATAAAATAAATAATTATTGGCAATCTTAGGAACACACCCAGAGACCATCTCCCAACACTGGCTAGCTGGGTCAGATTGCAAAGAGGATTGAGGCTTAAGACATGACTCCTTCTCTTCCTGGTAGTGAAGTCAATCTACATTTATTCGTCACCAACTAGCAAGAAAAGATGGTTCAACGCCAATGGCTCCATATAAAAGGGACTGTCCATCCCTGCTGTGAAGAAGAGCTCAGGTCCATCTTCCTTTGGAAGTGAAACAACAAGGGCGCTGTTGCATGAAGAAGCACGTTAGGGCAACTAATCAGCTGGTTAGTAATGACTCCTCAGACTAACACATTGGATTGTTTAATTCTAATTTTTAAGTTAAATTTTAAATCTGCTCATTCAAGCATCACAATACTCCATATTAAATGAATGCCAAAAATATCCAGGAAAGAATTTAAGATAATTGTCTTCAATACTATTTGCAGTCTTTATTATAATATTTAGTCTCCTTTTCTCATTTAAGCAATTATCAGGACTGCTATGGCTACACAATAGGGTCTTAGGAGAGGAGGGTTCTTTGCCTTCTACTTCTTGAAAGGAAGCTTAGTAAGAATGACACAGAAAGAATCACAAGCCTTCATTTTCTAAATTTCAGGGCCCTTTTCTGTAAAGTCAAAGGGTACTATAAAATGTGTCACGGAGCTATACATGCAGATACTCACATTCCACTTAGAAGTGCATATGAATTGCAAGAGTCTGAGTGAGTCTTTGTGAAAGGTAAACATTCAAGATGTCAGTTTTCCTAAGAAACAGCAGATTTTCATTGGGAAGCATGTTACATTAATGAAGCTTTGTTGGCAGCTGGTGAGTTGAGCTTCTGGATAACATAAAGCATTTTTTCTAATGCCATATTAAAAGGAGCCAAGCCTGTCCAAGAGCCATGCTCCAATTAATTAGGAAGAAAACCAAAAGAATATGTGGATTCTATGGGGGGGGGTACTTTTTTAATATATATTTTCAAACTTACAGACAAGTTACAGAAAAAAGTTTCCATATATCCATTACCCAGATTTAGTTATATATTCATATATAAAATTTGTGAGGAGATAACTTGAGGCCATAGATATCCTGATCCTTGGCAAACTTTCACTAATACTATATTAGTGTCTATTGATGGTTCTTGCTTGGTTATTATCATGAAAATTGTGAAATGGTGGTTTTCTACCTACATCCTTCCTTCAACATTTAGTAGTTGACACTCTACTATAAGAAAGAATTTTTTTCACCATCTTTTACTTATTTATTCATTTGCATCATTATTGACTTATGGATTCTTACTTTATTGAATGGACTATAATTTATTACTATCATTATTTCTTTGATGCTAAAATTGTCAAAATAAGGCCTTTTGAAGGAGCTTTTAAGGCACATTGAGTTTTCCAAAGTTATCTTTGCTTTGGAAGAAGATGGTCACTCTGCCTTCAAAACATTTTGAGGCAGAAAAAAAAAGGGGGGGGTATCCTTCTATTTGAACAGAAACACTAACAAATCTTTTCTCTGCTTAGAAACTTCTGTCTAGACACATTACTCTTTCACAGCACAAAATCTCTGTTTTGCTCCCTATCCAGGGCTGCAGTTAATTACATGAAGAGACAGATGCTGAGCAGCCTGAAGGCTTTCTCTGCCACCACAGCGAGGCTGAGCTCTACTCAACAAGCAGGTAGTGAATGAAGACAAATGCTGTTTGACAAGGCAGCATATCCCAGCACCCAGGGTTACAAAACAGACAAGGCATTCTGTGTTTCTGAGCAAAGACAGAGGACTATCAAACAGATTGTTTCTGACAGAAATCATATCACAGCCGCACTTCCAGACAAAGTCCGTGTGAATGAAATGATATACTTTCTGTTTCCCATCTTCCCCTTTAACAGAAAGCAAGTACATCAAAGGTACATTGAAGGTGACAGCTCGATACAAGGTGGTTAGCAAGATTTTATAAGCTTGGTTTCCCTTTGGAGATATTAAAGAATCAGCAACAGTTCATGGATTTGGATTCTGTAGCTATTTCTCTTGATTCTAATGAATTTCCAGTTTCCTAAATGATACAACAGAAGTCCTCTTATGTCCAGTGACAAATTAAAAAATAAAGGACATGAAGAGATTTTGTTTCATAGAAGAAAACAGAATAGGCAAATTAGACTTTTCCCAAAATGCATTAAGTAACAATTACTTTCCCAAATATAAACTCATGCTAGAAGGGTTATTTTTAGAAGCCATCTAATGACTTATTCTCATTCATTAATGGATAGAGAAAGGACATCAAGACAAAAGTTTCTCCTCTAATAGTATAGATTGGAGGGAAAATAGCATTTTTACCCAATACAGAAATAATGACGACAATGATTTCCCCATTAGTTGTCTATGTGGATGTGGATGATTCCTATCAAAGCACAACTAAATTATTTTAATATATTCTTTTTAACATTGTATTTAGTTGGATTTGTAGAAGATACATAAATGTCATGTCACAGACACAATAAATCAAGCTAATATGTAAGTTAACCTAACTGCTATTTTTAGAAGTCAAGAAAGAACAACCTGCTGTGAGTCCAACTGTTGGATGAAAGGCCAACAATGACCATTCCCAAGGGAGAGGAGGTGGGGCACCTGACAGCTTCAGGGAGCTTCATTGCTGCCCAGAAAGCACAGATTAAGCTTTATGCTGAGAAAAGCAGAAGTTTACTTTAGGGGAGTAATTAGCAAGAGACTAGTGCTTAAATTATGCTACAGTTTGTATTACTTTAAATAATCTCTGGCTATTCCTATAATTTTCATATACATTCTCCATTTTTGGCCCCCATACTGCAGTGGTTCTATTAATCAAAAGTTACAAAGGAGCTTTCTGAAAAAGAGATTATATTTGCTCATAAAAATTGCATTAGAGAGTGTATTTTTGACCAAAATGTATCATTAATTGAATCATGTAACCAAAATTATATCCTAAAAATTATAATAACTATAAATTTCTATATAATTTAAAACAGTAAAATAATTTCTTAATTAAGAAGGTAATTTAAAGGGCCCTGTGCTCTCTATTTTATTAAATAAAATTGGTCTAAAACTAATATACTATAATAGAAATAAACTAACAATCTCATTAATAACTGTTTTGAGTTTAGGCAGAAACTTTTTCACATAATTTGGGTGATAAAATTTATCCATTTATAAGTATATGTATACATACATATGCCAAATATTTCTCCTCTTTCTCCATAAAATGTTATAGTTAATTGAATCATACAAACCATTTCCAGAGTTTATAAGTGCATAAGCTGCCTCAAGGCACTTTAGTAGATGCTTAAGAAGATTGTTTTTGGAGACAATGATTGAACTATTTCCACTGAAGCTGGGCATGGTGACACACAACTGTAATCCCTCTTGGGAGGCTAAGATAGGAGGATTACAAGTTTGAGACCAACCTTACCTAATGAGACTCTGTTTAATAAAAAATCCTATTTTTACTGGAGGAGGAAGCATTTTAATAAGTGCTGACCCAATAGTTCTCTCATTCATATTTCTTATTTGTATCTTTTATTCATGTGATTCCCAATCTGAATATCACTAAAATAGTTATGGAAAATACAAACAAACACAGTGTGGCTGTGATCGGAGAACCCTGAGTGCTGGGAAGCACGTCACAGAAGGGTATAGAAGAGACAGTTAATAAGAACTGAGGGAGTTACAGAAGTTTTCTAGGAGGAGATGATTCTGTGATTGACAGATTGACATCTAAGCAAGAACTTGAGGATTAGTAGGAGTTGGTGGGACAAAGGGACAAAAGGTTTCTAGACTTAGAAAACTTCATGGGCAAGGCCCCCAGCATGCCATGCCAGCAGGAATAAGAAGGTAGAGTGAAAAGAAAGCTGGGTGTGGTAGCACATGCTTGTAATCCTAGTATTTGGGAGGCTGGGACAGGAAGATCACAGGTTCATGGCTAGCCTCAGAAATTTAATGAGGCCCTCACCAACTTAGTGAGACCTAGTTTCAAGAAATAAATTTTTAAAAAATAGGGCTGGGTATGTAGCTCAGAGGTAGAATGCCCCTGAGTTCCACAAAAAAAAAAAAAAGGAGGTACATCATCATTCACAGATATTAAACAAAGGAGGGATAGGATGATAAGGTTTGTATTTTAGAAAAAAAAAACAATAGTATGGGGAATGTTTTAAAACTGAAAAAAAGTAACCAGTTAGGAAGCAAGAAAGACTGTCAAGAAGCCGACTATTTGACTGCCCTACAAAGTGACTTTTCATTGAGAGGCTGGTATGGATACTGGCTAGGTTCCTGCTTAGGAAACTGGTGGCTGGTGATGCTATTCATTGAGAGAGAAAACTTTTGAAAGAATAATAATCAGATCAGTTTTTTAAATGTGGAGATTGGGTTCCTGGGGAGATCCAAAAAGAGATATCCAATTGCTTACTAGATAAGCACATTTTCTCCTGAATTATTTATGAGAGGGACCTATCAGAACTCTTCTTCTAAGTATTGAGAGAAACAGCACATTTAATTTTATGCTCAAGTGGGTATAAAAATGTGCTGCAAAATATTTTATTGCCAAATAGTATACAAACTCTTCCATTTTTGGATCATTTATGTTCAGTATACAGAATATTAAATTTCTTTTCATTGTAAGAAACTAATCTACAATGCTTGGATATAAAGACTAACTTGCTTTCCTTCATGTTACACAGGAATGCAGTATTTAAGGGCTGACCAGATGATATGTTATAAAAGTTAAGAATGCAGTTAATGTCAGACTGCCTGAGTTCAGATATCCTTTGTTACCTAGCAGTGTAAACAGGAGCTAATTTCTTAACTTCTCTGAGCCTCAGTTCAGTTTCCCTATCTATAAGATGGAATAGAAAATAATAACCCCCTCATTGTGGTGTTGTGTAAATTAGATAATACATGTAAGAGTTGGAAAAAACACTTAAACAAATATATATATATATATATATATATATATATATATATATATATATATATGATAGAAATAGAAATACATGGTGTGACAGGTGAGTAGTGCTCTGTGTTTTATTGCAACTGTGCCTGGTACCCTAACAGAGGAACAGAAAGTACAGAAGAGTCCAGCATGCAACATAGAAGGTCTAGGCTGCTAATAGGGTTGTGTTGAGACTGACCATATAGACTAAGTGATGTGAGGAATTAATTCATGATTTGCAGTTCCCCAATGATTGGTGAGACTTACCTTTTTTTTTTTTTTTTTTCCATATACCTGTCAGCCATTTGTATGTCTTCTTTTGAGAAATGTCTATGTAGGTTCATTAACTATTTTTAAATGGGGTAATTTGCATTTTTTGCTATTGAGTTTTGGGAATCAGAAGTATGGCTTGCAAGTATTTTCTCCATTCTGTAGATTGTCCCTTCACTGTCTATTATTTTCTTTGCTGAGCAGAAGCTTTTTAGTTTGATATAATCCTACTATCTCTTGTTGCTTTTATTTCCTGTGCTTTGAGTCCTGCCCAAAATATCTTATCTATTCCAGTGTCCTGATTCTGTGTTTACTCTAGTAATTTCATCATTTCAGGTTTCACATTTAAGTCTCTAATATATTTTGAATTGATTTTTGTAACTGGTGAGAGGGTCTAATTTCATTTTTCTGCATGTGAATACTCAATTTCCCCAGCACCAAATTGAAGGCTTTTCTCCAATGTATTTTCCTAGCATCTTTGTCAAAATCAGTTGCCAAACTGGGTGTGGTGGTGCACACTTGTAATCCCAGCATTTGGGAGGCTAAAACCGAAGGATCCGGGTTCGCAGCCAGCCTCAGCTACTTAGGGAGGCCCTCCACAACTTAATGAGACCCTGTTGCAAAATAAAGAATCAAAAATTGGACTGGGTGTGTAATTCAGAGGTAGAATGCCCCTGGGTTCAATACCCAGTACCGAAAGATAAAGAAAAAAATTCAGTTGCCTAGTGGGTTTACTTCTTTATCTCACTAGTCCATGTTTCTACTTTTATGCTCATATCAGTGTGTTTTGATGGCTACAAGAAAGCTTTCCAAGCTTGGGATTTTTGTGGTTCCATAAAAATGTTAGGATTGTTTTTCTAAGCTCTATGAAGAATTCCATTTGTATTTTGATAGGGATTGCATTGAATCTGTAGATCATTTTGGGTAGCATGGATATTTTAATAATATTTTTTCCAACCCACAAAGATAGGACTTTTTCCATTTTTGTGTCCTCTTCAATTTCTTTCATCAATGTTTTATAGTTTCCATTATAAAAATCATTCACATACTCTTTGGGCAATTTTATTTCTAGGTATTTTTTGTCACTCTTATAAGTGGGACCTACTGATTTCTAGTTCTTAACACACCTAAGACATCTAACCCACCAACATCACAGGTTAGCCTAGCCTAGCCTACTTTAAACATGCTCAGACACTTACATTAGCCTACCATTGAGCAAAATTGTCTAATACAAAAGCCTATTATAATAAAGCATTGAATATTTCGTTTAATTTATTGAATACCTGTATCAAAAAAATTCTGGCAACACAGTTCACTAGGGAGCTGGTTGTTCATCCTTGTAATCAGATCGACTGGGAACTATGATTTGTTGCTGCTGCATCAAAAGAGAATATTGTACAGAAATGATCAAATTCAAAATTTGAAATATGGTTTCTACTGAATATACATTTATTTCACACCATCTTAAAGCTGAAAACCATTCTAAGTCAGAGACCCCCCTGTGTAGTATGTGTGTGTATGTATGTGTATGTGTGTATGTGTATGTGTGTTTGTAAAATAAGGTATTGGCTTTTTGGAGGCTGAGAAGACTAATGATCTGTGATCTGCAAGCTAGAGGCCCAGGAAAGCTGATGATGTAGTTCTAGTCCAAATCCAAAGGCCTGATAAACAGGAGTACTGACATTATAAGTCCTGATCAAAGGACAGGAAAAAGCCAATGTCCCATCTCCAACAGTTAGGTAAAGCACATATTCCCCTTTTTCTTGCCTATCTGTACTATGCAATCCCTCATCAGAATGGATAATAACACTAAAGAGAGCAATCTTTCTGACTCAGTCTACCAATTTAAATGCTCATATCTTCTGGAAGCACCACCACAGATATATCTAGAAATAATATCTTATAAGACATCTGAGCATCTCATGGTCCAGACAACACAAGCAACTTAATAAAAAAATGGGTAAATGATTTAGATAAGAAAATCAAAGAAAAAGAATCCAGCATGACCAATAAATATGAAAAGATGTTTTGCTCACTAGTAGTCAGGAAGGGCAAATAATAATGTTAATGCTAATAATAATATTGAGGTACCATTTTACATCCATCACATTAACAAAAAACAAGTCTGACAATACCCTATCCTCTATGCCATATAAAACCATTACCACCACCTTAGGAGCTAGATGATAATACCAAATAAAGTTGAAAATATGCATGCAGTTTATTAATAGTAATTCCATTACCATATACACACGCTGAAGAAATTCTTACACTCACTCACTACAAGACATGTCAAGGAATATCCACTTCAGAGTTGTAATACTATGCAATATTTACAACTATTAATGAACTCCTAGTCATATGTGGTAGATAAAAGATAGATTTATAGCTATCACCATTTATAAATACAATTCTAATCAGAGAAAATAAACTACCAAATATATAATGAAAAACTGAACACAGCAAATGTCTACTAAAAGGAGAATGTAAAAATGGTGTCCCACTCAAAATAGAAGATCACACCAGAATAAAATTGAATTAGAAATAGATACATAACCATGGGTAAATCTTAAAATCATGTTGACCAATAAAAACAAAGAAACAGAATCATATATTCAGCATGGGATAATTTATATGAGTATTGAAAACATGTCAAGCCATACATATGTTGTTGATAGAACATACAAATATTATCAGTGAATAATAAAGTAATTCAGAATATATGTATCCTCTGGATAGAGAAACTCCAGTGGAGTGAGGGCAGCAGTCTTGGCGAGAGGGAGAGAGGAAGGATTAATGAAGGAATCACTTCCTCTGACATTATGTGCCTATGTGAGAATACCAATGCCAAACTCAACATCCCGTTGAGTGGGGAGGGAGCCTGAGAAAACTCACCAAGTGCTGTGTGCATAAGTGTAACTATCACTGTGAGCTGTTTTATGATGTGACACTAATGCACCAATAAAAGTATATATAAAAAGTATGTGCATCCTCTGAAGAAAAAAAGTGAGATATAAGGCCAGGAAACACTATGTTGTGGTCTCCAAATGTAGCAATAATTTTAATTTCTGAAAAAATAAACTAAAGCAAATATGGCAAAGTTGAAGATCCATTAAAGTTACTTAGTAATGAATTCTCATTATAGTACTCTGCATTCTTTTCTGCTTGTCTAAATATTTCATAGTGATTTTTAAACAACCTAACCAAATTTTTCTCCAATATTGCTCCTTAGTAGACTGCTTATCCTTCTTGAAATATCTTTCTTTTTTTTTTAGTGGTACTGGGGATTGAATCCAGGGGCATTCTACCTCCAAGCTATACCCCCAGCCCTATTTTTTATTCTTTATTTGGAAACAGGGTCTCACTAAGTTGCGGAGGGCCTCACTAGGTAGCTGAGGCTGGCCGCGAACCTGGATCCTCCTGTCTCAGCCTCCCAAATGCTGGGATTACAAGCGTGCGTTTCTGATATGTTTTATAGCTCATCCTTTCATAATTTATTTTTTGTCTTAAACATGTTGAATATCCTTTGATTTTTCAAGAACAATTTATTGGGGACACTTAAAATCCAGAAATTATAAGTGGAGATTTTTAATTTTAGTTAATTTTGTTTTCAAATGGCAAATTCCATATTGGAGAGATTCTCACTTTCTCTCTTGTTGGGGATTGAATGGAGGTCCCTGTACATGCTAAGCACATCCTCTATTACTTCTATGGGTAGGTTATGAAAGACACTGTGGCTTCTGCATTGGATGTCTTCTTCCTCTCTCCTCACACCCTCACCCACCACTGGGGGGAGTCAACTGAAATATCAGAAACAACCCTAGGGAGCCCTGGTAACCAGAAAAGGAAATCTCCTGCCAACAGTGACAGTCACATGAGTAAACTCAGAAGTGGAACCTCCAGCCCAACCAAAGCCTTTAGATAATGGAAACTCTGACGGACAACTCAACTACAACCTCATGAAGACCTTGAGACAAAACAACCCCACTAAGCCATGCCTAGATTCTTGAGCCTCAGAAACTATGATAGACCATAACTGTTTCTTATTTTAAGTCACTAAATTCAAGAGGGGGGGTGGTTATTTAGCAATATGATGCCACACTATTCTAAACCAGCTTGAAAGTCCACTGTTATGGCTTGGATCTGGAATGTCCCCCAAAGGCCCATGTGTTGAAGGCTTGGTCCCTAATGCAGCAATGCTCAGTGGTGGAGTGTGGGGAGGTGATTATTAGATCATGAATGCTCTGTCCCTATCAGTGATCAACACATTGATGGGTTCATAATCTGATGGCATTTATTAGGGGGAGGTGTGAATTATAGGAGGTGGGACCTAATTAAAGGAAGTTGTCACTGGGGGTGTGTCCTTGAAACTATCATGCCCAGCACCCAGCCCTTTCCTCATTCTCTCTCTCTGTGCCTCCTGTCCTCCATGAGGTGAACAGCTCTGTTCTACCTCACACTTCCGGACACGACGTCCTGCCTCTTTATGGGCCCAGAAGCAGAGTCAGATGACCACAGACTGAAATTTCTGAAACCGTGAGCCAAAATAAATCCTTCCTCTTTTAAGTCACTTATCACAGCAATAAAAAGCTGACTGACACACCAACTGCTAATCGTATCTACTTGATATGATGCCAACCATTTTCTTTCCATGGTATTTCATAATCATTAACCCCACTACGATCCTTAATGACCATCAGCCTATCAGATAGAGGCACAATCATATGGAACCAATTTGGTGGCATTGAGTTTTATACAAGCACTACTTTTAGGGAGGATTCACATCTTAGTATTTATTCATCTTCTACCCAGCAATATCCCAATATTCACAATGAAAATTATGTTTTAGCTAGTCCTCAGATTAAATTTCATTCATTATGGTATACTTTAAGAAGCAGCTTATATCCTCTTTTTCTTGATTCTGTATTAGATATATTTAGCATCTAAAATTTTCCTTTTCTTTTAGTAAAGTTGCTAAGACCTCTTCTTATCATTAAACAGGCTTTAGCCATATTAAAAATTGCTTCTCAGTAATAATGGGTTTTCACTGAAATGCTTCATTTTTCCTTTCCTCCTGCTCATCAGCTGTTCTCCTGTTTCCCTTTCTCCAGCTGCTTATGTTATTACTTGCTTAATTTTCCTTTTCTCTTGTTGATCTTCTCTCTCTCTCTGGTATTTTCCTGATAGGGATAAGTCCATTTGATGGCATGTAAGAGCGTATTTCTCTTAAGACATTCATGAGTTTTGTCTTTCCATGATTACTTTCTGATTCAAAAGACTGATGTAAGCTTGAATTCTACTTAACTGCAGAACCTTTGAAGAAAAGAATTGCCATTTCAAGGATATGTATGAAGCATTTAGGGTAGAAGGATGCCGACATCCTTAATAATATGCTTCACAATGTTAGTTTTCAAGGGAAATGGTAATCTGTAATAGGTTTTAATCAAAGCTGCAGTCAAAGTTAAAGCACAAGTGGATTTCCAGGTGGGTGAAGCCAACTGGTTATCAGCCACTGTATAAAGGTTCTGGTGGATATCACTAGAAAAATTAAAGAGCAAGACCACACAGACCCCAAGAACACTAATAGATCATCGTCTAAGTTGTCAAATTTCTAAAGTGTATACAAAAGTAAAAAATGATAATATATTTTTTTAAAAATCTCCATGTTCTTAAATATATTTTACTGTGGCAAACTCTATCTAGATATTGAGGGATTTTTGGTTTTTGTTTGTTTGTTTTTGTTGTGTGTGTGTGTGTATGTGTGTGTGTGTATGTGTGTGTGTGTGTGTGTTTGTGTGTTACTGGAGATTTGACCCAGGGGCATTCCACCTCAGAGCTACATCCCATCCCCTAGCCCTATTTTATTTTATTTTTTTATTTTGAAACAGGGTCTTGCTATTGCTAATGGTCTTACCATATTGCTGAGGCTGTCTTTGAACCTGCAATCCTCCTGTCCCAGCCTCCCACGTGCTGGGATTACAGGTATGTGCCATTATGCCTGGCTCAGAAAATGAATTAATTGACTATATGACTTGGATTGGGGTGGGTGGCATTAGAGAAGTTTCAAAGATATTGGCATTTTAATTGGGTCTCTAAGGAAAGAGCAGATGAATTTCCCCAGTGGGCAAGAAAGTAAGTGAGATGCCACATGTAAAGGCCCTGAGGCTTGAAATGCCAGGGACCAATGTGCTTACAATTAAAGTCACTGTGAAAGCTTCAAAAGTAGAAGTTCCTGGGTCTCACATTAATTGGGGTGTGGTTTGAGCTTTGTGGTGTTTAAAGAACTCCAGAATATTCTGATACACACATTGGCATACTAATCTTCTAGAAGATGTTGTGTTTGGATGAGTATTAGGAGAAACGGGAAATGAACCAGAAATTCTATGCCATATAGTGTGGAGTTTATACTCTGACAGATATCATTTGATTTACTATAATTTTAAAAGATTGACATGCGCCCCAAAATGAGTTTTTGTTTGTTTCTTTTTTTCTTTTTTGGGTGGTAGTGGTACTGAAGATTGAACCCAGGGACATTCTACCTCTGACTACACCCTCATCCTTATTTTATTTTATTTTTTTATATTGAAACAGGGTCTTGCTAAATTGCTACAGCTGGCTTCAAACCTGTTATCCTTCTCTTTCAGCTTCCCAAGTACTGGGATTGCAGGTATACACCACCATACCTAACAGGAGGATATTTAAAGTTGCCAACAATGGTGGTCAAAAAAAAGAGAGAAAAAGAGAGAGAGAGAGAGAGAGAGAGAGAGAGAGAGTCTGCAATAATTATTTTCAGATTTTTTTTCATGCAAATCCTTTTTTACATAATTTCTTACATGGTATAATAACATAATTGGTGTGATAAATTAAAATTAACATATTACTCCCCATTTAAATACTTCCTGGGTTTCTCTTTGTTCCTAAAATCAACCAACTGCCAGTCTTCAAGGCTCAGATCTTAATCTTCAGCTCTACTGAACTATCTCTTACTGCCCCAGCTAAATTTGCTCTTCTGTTTTTAGAATTAGCCAATCCCATTCTTGTCCCAGGCCCTTTGCCAATCTCTCTGCCCTGAACATGCTTTCATCCTCATCCTCTATCCTGGCCCCCACCCCTCTTCTGTCTTTTGTTATATCAGCAATTCTTCAACTCAAATCTCACCTTCTCAACCAGGCGTGGTGGCCCATGCTTGTAATCCCAGTACTTGGGAGGCTGAGACAAGAGGATCTGGGTTCGTGGCCAGCCTCAGCTACTTAGTGAGGCCCTCTGCAATTTAGTGAAACCCTGTTTCGAAATAAATAATAAAAAATAGGACTGGGGGTGTAGCTCAGAGGTAGAATGCCCCTGGGTTCAATCCCTAGTACCGCAAAAAAAAAAAAACTCACCTTCTCAGAGAATCCTTCCCTGACTGTGCTAAAGAAATCCTCACTTCCAGTTACTCTTGACTTTATCTCTCTTTGAACTCCTTCAAGAACAATCTGTGAGCATGTTAATTTCTCACTGTTACTACAATACAAATTATATGAGCAAGTGGGCCTTGGAGCAATTGTTTCTTGCTAAAGCCACAGCACTGATAACACCTGGCTTAAAAAATAGATGCTCAATTAGTATAGTCAAGTGAATAAATGAATGATCAAAATACAAGAAATGAAATAATTATCTTATCATCAATGAATAAAACAGCTTCTCTGGTTAATAGGGTCTCTCATTCTCTCAACCCACAAAGCCTTCAACCCTTTGGAACCCCACTTTAAAACCAATCATCAGTGATGATTTCCCAGCTAATAATTCTTGTTCTCATAAATATAGCAACCTTGCCTCCCCTGCTCTAGAAAAACAAAACCAGTATGCATAACTACTCTAAGAAAAACATTGGAAAAGATAAGAGACAATTGTTTCTAGTCATTAAATTCACTCCAGACTCCCAAACTCAAAAATTCGAAGGTAGTTTTTGGCCATTTCTCTTTCTCCATTTTCAGCAATTTAAAATGTTTATCTTGAAAATATCTCTTAGATGACTTTATAATTTACAAGTAGAAAAAGGCTTTAACTCTTACATAATATCCAAATAAATTTTGTATAGAAAAATCTGCCTCAAGTAAAGCCAAAGGAAAAATTATCATCTAGGTAAATGTTAATAACTCATATCACAAACACAGAGTGGATTTCCCAATATATACTTAAAAACTTACAAATCAATAAAAATATTAAAATCTCATAGAAAAATGGGCAAAAGTATTGACCATTCTAGAAAGGGAAATAATTTAAATATATGAAAAATATTCAAATTCTTTTAAAGTAATAGAATTTCACATTGAAATGACACTAACAGACCTTTTATTAACCTTGCCAATAGCAAAGTTTCAAAGTTTGACAATAACTTCTATTATCAAGGATATGTAAGCAATGGGCACTTATATGTTGCTGGAAAGCCTGTCAATTGTATCATCTCTTTAGAAAATAATTGGATAGTATCTATAAAAATTATGTACATTCCATCCACTTAAAAACATGTATCCTTAAGATATTCATATATGTGCACAATGAACAAAGTACAAGGTTAATTACTGCAGTATGAATTTTAAAAACAAAAGACTATGAACAACTTCAATGTTTACCCATAGAAAACAATTCTTATGGCATAGCCATGTACTGAAATAATGTCATCAAAAAATAAAAACTGAGAGAACATATATTGTGTACTGATATTGAAAAATCTAAAGAATATTGCTAAATGAAAAAATAAAGTATAAAGCTGGGAGTGGTGGCACATACTTGTAATCCCAGTACTTGGGAGGCTGAGACTGGAGGATCCCAGCTCATGGCCAGCCTCAGCTACTTAGAGAGGCCCTCCGCAACTTAGTGAGACCCTGTTTCAAAATAAAGAATTAAAAATAGGACTGGGGGTATAGCTCAGAGGTAGGATGACCCTGGGCTCAATCCCCAGTACTGCAAAAATAAAAAATAAAAATAAAATATAAACAGGGTATGGAATATTACCACTTGTATAAGGGGAATGGAGTTTAAATTCATATTTCCTTGTGCTTACATAAAAAAAAATCTCTGAAAAGATAAACAAGTAGCTAATGGGGTGATTTCCTGGTGAGCATCAGAGTGGCTCAACCATGAAGGTAGGGGAAAGGAAATTTGTTCATCTGTTTAAACCTTTGATTTTTGAACCATCTGAATATGCTATTTGAAATAACTAATTTAAAAATTTGGCACAGAGGATAAGAAAAATAAAAGTATAGAAAGTACCTCCCAACAGCCTATCTTTCTCTTAAGTAACTGATTGGAAGGCAGAATAGCTTCCTGTTACTAATTAGAGATACAATAAATAATTAGTAAACATTGATTACATGAGTGAGGGAATAAAATGAATGTTATTAAAGACTTTCCATCAGTAGGACCTACTTTATCCACTTCAGTTTTCTTGCACTGGTCTGAAAGATAATCACTCCAGTCTTACAGTCCCTCTCTACTCATTCTCAGCCTTGCTAAAGAGGTTTCCTGTACTACAAAGTTCCCTTTCTTGATTATACCTAATCCTGCATTTCATTCAGAGTAGACAGTCTCATACCCAGTTTATAGGTGGCTTAACACAACAAAAATTTAATATCTCACATTTCTAGAGACTAAAATCTGAAATTAGGGTGTCATCAAGACCATGTTCCTTCTGAAACCTTCTTCCTTGTCTCTCCCTATCTTCTAGCTTGCCAGTAATTCTTGGTGTTCCTTGACTTTTGGCAACAGCACTTCAATCTCTGCCTCTAATGACATAGCAGGCTCCACTTGGGATCTGTATCTCTTTCTCTTTTCCCTTTCTTTGAAGGACGCCAATCATAATGGATTAGTGCTGCCCACTTTGATTCAGTATGACCTCATCTTAAATTAATTACATCTGCAAAGTATTTCCAAATAAGATCCCACTCATAGGTATGAGAGTTCAAATGTCACTTTGTTTGTTTGTTTGTTTGTTTGTTTGGTACTGGGATTGAACCCAGAGGCATGTTATCCCTGAGCTATACCCCCAGCCTTATTTCATTTTTTATTTGGAAACAGTCTCACTAAGTTGCTGAAAGCCTCACTAAGTTGCTGAGGCTGGAGCTGAACCTGTGATCCTCCTGTTTCAGCCTCCCAAGTACTGGGATAACAAGTATGGGCCACCACACCCATTTTCAACACATCTTTTTGGGATACAATTCAATTCATAACACCTTATCTAGTTGATACCACTTTGTTTTTACTATTTTCTGTAATGTTAAATTCTATAGCATATCTGTACCCTTAGAGACTCTTGTTAATCAAATAACTAGTCCATCTAATGATCTAATGTCCTTTTGAACACACACACACACACACACACACACACACACACACACACACCACATTTTCATCTCCCTAACTAGGTAAGTACCTCTCAAGATAGGAAATATATTGTCTCCTAACTTTATTTAGGCTGATGCTAGATATATGATGGGGACTCAGAAATTACCGGATGAAAGATTGGATGAATGATACCGAAGAAGGCAGACAGTGTGTCTTTTATAGGTTTTAACAAACATTCATCCATCATAATAACCTTTCATGCGCTAAAAGGTGGTTCCTTCAGTAACTCACAGTGTCACAATCAAAAAGTAGCATTAGTTCATCAGTACCACATAGCAGCAAAGGCTCTACTTTAAGGAAGAATCAAGAACAATAAACAATAGACTTGGTCCAAGAATGGAGGTAATTGCATGACAGGGAGGCAATCTAGTCTTCAGCTTCATGTCCAGCTGTCCAGAAGCGAGGCAAGCCCCTGCTTAGTTTATAATTATAGACCAAGAAGAGATCATTAGAATTGTATTGTTTTCCCTCAAAATAAAATAAATGCGTATATCCACACATATGCATATATGTATAATACATGAATTGATTTCTGATTAAAACAAAGGCTTAAGGGTTTCAGACATTTAAAACAACAGATAACGGTGGGATATGAACAGCAATATAATATGGTAATTGACCACTGTCTCAATTCCTTCATGGGCAATCAAAGGCTCATCGTGGAACAAGAAGCAATGAGGAAGACACTCAGTAAGTGAAAGAAAAGTAAAAGCAAAAAAGAAGGGCAGGGAGGAAAAAGGAAGAAAGACACAGAAAAAGGAAATCCAAAGATAAAAGCAATTAGCCTAAATACCTAATCTAGGAACATATAATTACATACTTTATAATAATGAATTACATACAAATGACTCACATTTGTACAGAGTTGGCAATGTGTGTCAGTGTGTTGTATTGACAAATGCTGCTTGTTTTCAGCAGTAAAACAATCACACAAGAAAAGATCAGTACTTTAGAATGTATAAAATTTTAAACTCTTGTTTATTGAAAAATAGCAAAATTAGAGGGCAAACGTGTTGTAAAGATTATTTGCATTAAATATAATATACAAAGGGTTTAGTCCTAATGTCTAATTAGCATATTCAAATGAATTTTTTTAATTTAAAAACTTCAGTGGACACAAGATATAAGCAGACAATTCATATAAGGAAATAAACAATTAGAAAACAGATTCATGTGAAGTTGGAATCAAATAAATGCAATGTAAGGTAACTTAGTGTTTTTTGTTAATAGCCATCAAATGTAACAAAGAGATCTAAACTTAAAACAATATTTCAGAAAATTTTGGGAAGAAAACTATTATATTCTCTTACTGTTAGTTGTATTAACAATGGGTACAACCCTATCCAAAATAATACGACAATATATCAGATGTTATGAAGATGGTTATATCTTTTGAAAAATGAGTATAGTCTTAGGAGTTTACCTTAAGAATTAGATTAAAAGAAATATGAAGGTACATGGAAGAGACGTTCACTGAAATTTTGCTCATAATGACAAAATAGGAAATGGCCTAAATATCTATCTTTAGGATAATAATTTAATACAATGTGTTTTGATCCCATATAATGCTATAACAGTATTAAATTATCATATAAAGCATTATGCAGCAATGGTAAATAGAAAGAGCAGAACACAAGTAGAAGACATATGAATTAAATCAAAATAAAACTATGTATTCCTATGGAATAAGATAAATCCATTTCAGTAAAAATATACTAAGCAACTATTAACTCTAGGTCTTGGGTAAGGAACAAAGGGCATAGTACCAGAACTAACTCTAGTAATCTTAAGGAATAAAGACACATCAAAGTCAATGCTGCAATATACAAAGTACTATAATGATAATGAAAAATAAAATAAGTATGAGTTGTAATTATGTGTGATATTTTAAATTCATATGTGTTGTTCTTTTTTCCATTTATTTTTCTCTATATAATTAACATGTCCATTATACAATACTAGGAAAATACAGAAGACACATAAGGAAGCAGTCAAGAATTTCTGTAGTTCCAGCACCCAAAGAGAACCACTTCAACAGCATGGAAGTTTTCATTCTATATTTAGATTATGATGTGTATACGTTTTGTTCTATTACCAGTTAAAATTACAACATAAGCATGTACCTATGCTGCTAAAACTCTTTGGATAATGTTTCATAATATTTCATAGAATAGATGGAATATATATAATTTATTTAGCAATGCCCCCATGGGCATTTTATTTAAATTTTAAATCTTTATTAGACTTAATAATGCTACAGTGAGTATTTTTGTCTCCATTTCCATTCATTTCTTTTTTTTTTTTTTTTTTTTTTTTTTTTTTGCGGTACTGGGGATTGAAGTCAGGGGCATTCTACCTCCAAGCTATACCCCCCAGCCCTATTTTGTATTCTTTATTTTTTGAAACAGGGTATCATGATCATTAAAGAGAAAGAAAAGTAGCATGTAAGACTCTCATAGAACTTGCACAGAGCTTTTCTTTCTTTTCTTAGAATATACATTTTTTCCTAAAAGAGAGGATTATGTTAAAATTCCCAGCTTATCTCCTGAGAAAAAGACAGTTTGAGAACAAGTTCTAACTGAGATTTAAAAGCCTCAAACATTATAAAGAGTAATATTTTTTCTATATGAAAAATCATATTGTTTTTTATATATTTCAAGAATTAAATTGTACCTGTTTGAAATTCCTAAAACATTCATTATTAAAATGAAAATACTAATGAAATAAAAATCTATAATGAAACAAAAGCTATATATACATTTAAGACCAAAGTCCTAAGCACAGAAAAGTAAAATTCAATTAATTAAGCAACTCTTTCTCTTTTAGAGGCAGAAATGTAAAATTGAATATAGCACATTTTTTGGTAGAAGAAAGAATAAAGAATTAAAATATTTAATAAGACTTTTTTTCTAAGATATTTATGACTTACCATTTTGATAGATAGCATATTTTATACTTGCTTAAATACTTGCTTAAATAAGTTGCTTGTGATTGGACTAAATAGTAAAAAGTAAACATTATAATGTATAAAAATTAAACTTTGCAAGGTGTGGTAGTGTACACCTGTAATCCCAGTACTTGGCAGTGAACCCGGATTCTCCTGTTTCAGCCTCCCAAATGCTGTGATTACAAGCATGCACCACCACACCTGGCTTATATTATAAACTCTTAATATATCACTTAATTAAGAGGCTGAGACAAGAGGATGGAAGGTTCAAAGTCAGCCTTAGCAACTTAGAGAGGTCCTCAGCAACTTAGCTAGACATTGTTTCAAAAAACAAATATAAAAAGGGCTGGGGGTATAGCTCAGAGGTAGAATGTTCCTGGGTTAAATCCCTACACTTAATTAAACGCACCCACACTTAATTAAACTTAGCCAGGCATGGTGGTGCATTTGTATAATCCCAGCTACTTGAGAGGCATAGGCAGGAGGATTGTGAGATCAAGGCCAGCCTGGGAAACATAGTGAGAACCTATCTGAAAACAAACAAAACAAAAGCCTAAAACTTACTCGCATGAACATTAAATTCTCATCACAGTCTCTTTTGTTTATGCAGTTACTACCGCAGGTTAACATCTTATAGGTGAGAAAATTGAAGCCTGGTGTGAGGAATGGTGCAGCCAAATATGACACATGGTGGGACTTAGTGAGCCAGAAAGAACTTGGACTATGGAATGCAAAATAAGATAAATGAGCTTAGAAAGATGTCTTTAGAAGTAAAGCTTGTTGTCTCCATACGAACAGCAGAATTATGTAAAATGCACAAAGTACCAGGTTTTCTTTTCATAATTCTTGACAAGAGAAAGGAAGGAGAACACTTGAAACCTGTAATAAACATTCTTCCTTCAAATATCATTTAAACTCATTAATCATTGAGAATTCATATCTGTATTTATCTTTAAAGGGAAGCATAAAAAGCTCTGTTATTCTTTTAGACATAAGAGATAAAAGAATGAAACTTGAAGAAAGGCCATAAATGTAGGAATTACAACATTACTGCCTTAATAATAATTCTTCACTAATAGAATACATGACACAGTACCTTTATACAATAAAGACTAAACATAGCAGAAATACATAAAGGCTGTTCCACCATGGATCAATTTGAGTCGAACATAACAGAAATGATCACTGATCCCAAGACGTTATGGAATAGTAAACTTAAGATATTGTGCTGCTTTTCAAGTTTATGTGGCTATGATTATTTAATTTTCTTTTGTGCGTGCTCAAGAATAGCTGTTATGTGACTACACATGAGAGAACCTGAAATTAATTTGTCTGTATGAGATCAGTGACTGTACAAATTCTTATGAAAACTAACATGCCATGACAATAGTAATTTTGATAAAATTATAGCAAGTACTGCAATTCCCTGCCATCTGGCTGTCTCATCATAACTACTTTGATGTGCTTTTTATTACTTATTTATTTACTTCAACCACTTTATTGGTATAGTTTTAAAGCATGTAAATTATCACAATGGGAGACATTAAAGGAAGACTAACTTCATATATAAATGTTGAACTTTTCATGAAATTGTGAGACTCTAGCCTTTTTGAGGGGAATAGTTTTACTCAAGAAAAAGTTATATTTAGAAAAGTTCTTAATTCATTTTTATTATGTTCCATCCTTTAAGAACAGCAACCCTTGATACCATCTTTAAATTTTTTCTATGTTAATATAGTACAATATATTTAACTCTCTTTTGGATCCTTCCTTACATGTCAAATTCAGTATCTTCAATTTGATTACATACTTCTTAAGTTTCCCATCATCATGTCATTACTTTTACATGCATGCAAACTAAACCAGCTTCACTTGCATACTTTCATGAAATATGGAGATGAAATTGAATCTTTACCCATCATGAATCTACACTAATGATTCCCATACCATAATATGTGCTAAAGAAATTTCTAAAACCTCTCATGACTCAGTTGGCATAAAAAAAATCTTGTAGATGGTAGAAAATAGCTTAGCTGTAATTCATTCGGAACTAATTTCAGTCATTGCTAAAGCATGCTGGGTTGGAAATTAGTGTCAAACGACAAAATGGCATGACTTCTTAAAAGCATTTGAACTCAAATTTTATATGCCCACAATGCACCTGAATTAAAGTTTCTAGGATTCGGGACTGAAGGGTACTTACATAATGCCACCACGATTCTCATTTCAATCCTAAAGAAAATTGGACCCATGATTATATCCATCCAAGGTTTGGAAAGGAGTATCTGGGAGACATCATCATTTATTTTTGTAATCCTTATAATCCAAAGCAGGAAATTAGTAAAAAATACCAATAATGCAATGATACATATTCTATAATATGGAATATTCATTATCTCAGAGTTTGAACATTATAAATGATATATAATAATAAAGCTATCTTTCCCAGCATACATAAAACTTGTTAAAATCACTTTTAGTTCCTAAAATTTCCTCACAATAAAACTAAAATAGGAGGATCACAGGTTCAAATCCAGTCTCAGCAATTTAGCGAGAATCTCAGCAACCTAGTGAGACGCTGTTACAAAATAAAAAAATAAAAGAGATGGGGTGTAGCTCAGAGGTAGAATGCCCCTGGATTCAATCCCTAGTATCACAAAAAGAATAGAACAACTTTCTTAATGCAAACACATAAGATTATGAGACGTTTTAATAATACAAACACTTCTGTGTATGATCCAAAAATTTTTTCTTATGGTTCAGATTTACGTTGGTCCCATAGTTCTCAAATATTTTAAGGTGATCCATCACTAACAAGAACAAGAGTCTTCTTAAAATGTTCACACCCATATTTGCCAGCACCATTTACAAATCTTCTCACTATATCCTCACTATCAAATACACTAGAGTGACTGATGCCCTATCCACCATTTTTACTGCAATTTCATATCTGAATATAGTAATTATTTAGTAGCCTTTAAACCATTCCTGTTTTCATTATTTACTCACAGCATGATAAATCTTGGGTAGTTAAATCAGAGAGAATATAATAAAGACAGGGTTTTTTAATGAACTACCAAATTTGGAATGAGGAAACTACAAAGTCACACTGTGATAACCCTATCTAATGTTTTCTTCTAATAAAATAAACATACAAGGTTTCGTCTTCTCCATAAAGTTGAATTTCTTGTTTTCAGCGTGGGCTTTCTACTAAATGGAATTTTCATACATGTTTTTGGACGTGATTAATTATATTTCTGTATCACCAGGGAGTCCTGCCCATCTGAATCTAAAGGGCTTGGCTGGAGACTAATTAATATTAAAGAGTATATTTTATCCATGGCATTGTGTAATAAGTAACATGCTTTCAGTTTATTCCCTGTTTGAACTAAGCTAAGTCAGCCTGCCTCTAGCCAAATGCCTTTATGAAGAATAAGACAGATGTTACACATTTTGCATCTGATCATACTGAAAGTCGGAATCACTGCCTTCAAACTTCCTTCAGAGAGAAGGAATTTGGATCCTTTTCCTGTTCCATTCCCTACTGTTCCACAGAAAAAAATGTGTCAAGACAATCCACCTACCAACCCAAAAGTCTACTCAAATGACATTTTTCTTTCTAAACCAAGTGATTTTCTAAGGCAAGAATTCAAAAAACATCCTCACTGTATATTTTATAATCTTGGAAATAAAAGTCTTTTTTAAAATCATAAGCAAAATGGGGAAGAAGAAGTGAGAAAAAATATATAATCTATTTATTAATTATCATTACAAAAAAATATCAAATAGAAAAGAGACTTTTGTGCCTATAATATAGCTTTTTCTATTTAGTGGATCCTCATAGAAAAGATATCTTTTAGATTCAGAAAATATTCATGATGATGTAGGTAGTACTGGTATGGCAGCAGTATGTAGATGCCTATATTTCACTTGTGGGGAAAAATATAATTTGATTAGCTTTTCACTGTATCTTTAAAAAAATTAACATTATTTCAGGAAACAAATATTCTCTGTTGTCTCAATTCTTAAATAAGCTTTCAGAAATATATTACTTGCTGAGTAATATATTGGTCCAACTATATCTACATCAAATCCAGCTCTTAAGCTCCATGATTCTACCTAATCCTTCTTTATAATAATAAACACATTCTGAGCTTTACTTATTTTTATATGGGGCTAACATTTATGTTAACTCCAAGATTTTGATGTATACATTTTAATGAGTACATTATCACTATAGATGCTATATTTTTGTTACTATAGAAATGCCAAAGAAAAATTTTCTTTATACATTCTTAATAGGAATTGTATTTACATGGTTTCCATTGCAGAGACACACTGACAAAAGGAAGCTCCCCTTCCACATAAGATGATAATTTTCATAATATACACAGTTAAACTGGTAAAAGCAAGATCATCAAAATTCTTCAATGTTTACTTCAATTTGAAATAAAATGATGTGAAATATAGTTATTGTGGGTACGGACTTGAAAAAAATAAACATTTTATATACTTAGACCAATAAGTCATGTATACGAATCATTTTTTTCTGGCAATTTTGAACTGCTTATCTTTCATAGGATTTCTTATGGCTATTTACATTTTCACTCAGTGAAAATCAATTACCTTCTTGCAATAAGCCTCATTTGCTACCTTTGAGTATAATAGAAACACCATTAGGATGATGACATTACCCAAAAGAAGGGCACCACACAGTTGGTAGACATAAATTAAGGGCCCTTTCACATATGCATTAGAAATACTGCTGTGACTGAAATATGCATAAAGTCTGTATCTATTAGAGCTATTAGTGTGTGGGGGGTGATAATTTTGAAGGGGGAGGGAAGGATTGGTAGATTGTGATCTACTACTTTGACAAAATTATGTATTTCCTTTTTTGCCCGGTATATGCCATTGATGCAATAAGCCTGGGCCCCCAGCTGAGCTGCATTTGGAAATGCCACTGAGCATGGTATACGCGCTTCACTTCCCTTTGCCGAAGCAAGACATTGTCAGGAATAGAGTGCATATGTGCCGCCAAGCCCACTCCTCCTCCATCACCCTGACCTCCACAGCTCTGCGGATGTCTGCCTGGGTGAAGCCACCACTCATGCAGAAAACAGCTCCTGCAGATCAATTCATAAGATTTAGGGACATTTAACTTTCATCAAACCCACATCATCTTATTGGTATTTGAGGACTAACTTATTACTGAACATTAATGGACATAACATAGAGAGTTGTATATTTCCCAGGGGAAGAAAAAAAAAACTAATCTAGAAATTCCCCCTTCTGACACTAGGAAACAGAGGAAACCACACTTATACCCAGTTATTTTTATCTGAGTTCTTATAAGCTTAAGTAAAACAATATTATAACACCTATTGGCCCTCAGGGTATGAATGAAGAAGGTTATGTACCTTTTAAAAAGGTGTTAAGATTACACATCATAATTTTTGATGAATTGTTTTTAGATTCACTTATTATTTAAGCAATCTTACAAATATAGGAGGCATGTGGATATTTTTTCATTAAAGATTTTTGAATCATGAACACATAAGGATTGCATGAAAGGCTTAGAAAACGTAAAGTAGAATGGTAGGAACTAATGGGTCACAATTTTTGAGCCTCAGAAAAATTGGCAAACAGTAGAAACTGACATTTTCTTTTAAAAGGATAGATACTTAGAACTTCATTCTCATTAATGATGTTTCAAGAGCATATCACTAAATTTTCTGAAAAAAAAAAACCCTCACTTGATAATGTTAAAATATCCAATATCAGAGTTGCATATATAATTCACTAAGAATTAATAGTCTATTTATTATAATTTCATGAGAGATTTGTTGTAATGACTCCAGTTTTTAAGGCCCTTGTAATATTAACATAATTTTACAAAAATTTAAAAAGCAGAATGCTGAAAGTATACACTACAAAAGTCACTTGCAACTTTTTGTGGAAAAGAAAAATTTCAGAGCACCAACCTTAACGTCTTATATAATAATATCATACTTAAATCCACATATCATATTTGATTACTACAAAGAAAGCAAGAAATATTGTGAAATTAGTTTTACTGGTCATCACATTCTTATTAGATACTTATAAGATGAAAAAGAAAGTTTCCCTTAAATAAACATTTAACCTCAACCTTTTCTGGAATAATAAACTGAACATAGACTATGAAATTTATACTGTAGAGCTTTAACTCTAAAACTGACATTATGTTTTTCTTTTGTGTCATTATGCATAAAATTATGGGATCTTATGCTACAAATATAAAGAGACATTTTAGATGTTTGAAATTCTGTAAATGGTATTTTTCTAAGTAGGACACATTTGGTTAAATCAATTGACACAATGATATCACTGCATATAAACTCCGTCCTGTAAAGAAAAATACTATAATGGAATAGACTTCTCTTAGTCAACCTCCTTTGTGCCTGGAATCTAGCATGTGGGGCCAAATCCATATGAAATTTGGCTTGCTGTGTCTATCACCTGCAATTTATATGTCCATCAAGTAAATGAGAGGCTCACAAAGTTCATATAGAGCAGGAATCTGAATGGACTCCCAAGAAATGCTGTTTTAGATTAATGACTCAGAAACTATGTATTTCAAAAGGATATAGGTCATAACAATTAGTTTCCATCAACATTTTAAGTACAAATATTATGTGATATGGGTATATTTTCATTTTAATTCACTAGCTCATGTCTTGTAGGAATATGATACTCCCTAATGGTTTTCTATTCAATTTGATTTAAAAAGAGTACTATAGAAGGAAGCCATAATTTTATAATCAAGAAGTAAAATGGCCAAAAACATTTCAGACTGCAATAATATAATTGTGTCTCAGAGAGAGAAAAGAAAAATTTAGGAGGGAAAGATACCGAGGCAGTGTGAATAAAAACAAAACCCTAAGGTAGAATTGAGTCAACATATAATATGCATACAAATAAAAAATAGATTAAATAGATTTGTTATAATTCCTTTGCTATAATTAGAAAAGACTTTCTTGATCCAATTGAAAGGAGAGATTTGGTTTGCAGTTGTGGGGACAGTTTTCTTTTCTTTTTCTTATTTAAGTAATTTAACAAATTGGAGTTTAAAGAGCTTATAGGAGAATAAAATAAACCCAAACTGCTTGTGGGTAATTATCTTACTCTTTAAATCCAACATAGTCAATTCCTGCAATTTAGTGGCTCTTCTATTTTAAAAGGTAGCAGCTCTTGCCCTTCCCTAATCCTTGGAAAAGAAGACACACCTGGCAGAGGTGGGAGGCCTTGACTGTTTATCAAAAGGGACAGACAGTCCTTCCAGCAATTCCATCCCAGCTGTTTAGGGAGAGGCAGCTTCCTCTGTCTCCAGGGCACAAAGTGGTAAATGAGCTAATTGCAGCAGCAATGATTTATGCACAAGATTGTATGTTGTCTGATAATTACAGGCACAAAAATTGCCCACACCACAAAGCTGGCCTGAAGAGATCTCTTTCAAGTATAAAGAGGTAGAACTTAAACATTTGTCAAAAGGGAATTCTAGACAACTTACTGGAGTATGTAAAAAAAAATTATATATTCATATAGTCTATGTTTTACAAATATTTATTTTTGTTTCTATACCACATTCAAATTCTGAGAATTCTCTCTCTAAATTGGGAATAGCGATTATTTGGATGGTTTCAAATATTTCAGTTGCCTAACTAATATGTTAAATGAAAGTAGAAAGCTATTTTGGTCATGAAATCTATTCTGAATGGAATATATTCCTTGTCCAACTTTCATTTACCATACTATATAAATTTTATGTGCATTTTATATATTTTTTAACATTAAAATTTCAAGGCACTGTTTAATGAGGGGAGTGATATAAAGAAAATATTTCAAAAGGATGTTTTAGGAGCATACAAAAGTGCCCAGAAAAGTTCCATGAAACTGCAAAGTTTGGGTAGCTTATAGTTTCTGTGCTTGCTTTGTTTTGGAATCATATCTAGGTAATCCCAGAAGTGTAAAAAAAAATCCATATTATTTTTAACTTTATTTTGAGATAATTCTAGGCTTATGAGCTGTGAAAAGAGTGCATAGAATTTCCATGTGTCCTTCACCCAATATGTCAGTATCTTACATGACCATTGTATGATGATCAATACAGTACTAAGGAATTAACATTGGTGCAATACTAATAAGTAAACTACAGGCATTATTTGTATGTCATAGATGTTCCACTAATGCCCCTTTTCTTTTCCAGGATCCAATCCAGAATACCACATTGCATTGAGTTATCATATCTCTCCTTACTCTCCCTGGATCTGTGATAGTTATCAGCATCTCCTTGTCTTTCATTATCTTGACATTTCTGAAGAAAACTATTCCATATAAGAGTTCTCTGCTTGGTGCAGTAGCTTTTGCCTGTAATTCCAGCTACTTGGGAAGCTGAGGCAAGAAGATGAAAAAGGTGAGCCTGGGCCACTTAATGACACCTTGTTTCAAAATAAAAAGGGCCAGGGATGTAGCTCAGTGGTAGAGCACTTGCCAAGCACTAGTGCGCCCCTGGGTTTGATCCCCAGTACCACACACACACAGAGAATATCTCAATTTGCATTCATACAATGCTTTCTCATAATTAGACTGAGGTTGTGGATTTGGAAGAAGAATATATCCAAAGTACATGGCTATCTCATGAGATCAATTCAGAATAATGTCTTTTTGTCTTATTCTTGGTTGTGTTAACTTTGATCACTTGATAAGAATACTGCCACATTTTCTCCACTGTAAAACTACTATATTTCTCTTGTAATGAGTAAGTGTTGGGGGAATTTATTTAGAACTATATTTAAACTTTCACTATTTTAGCCTGCATTGATGGACCTTGCATGCAGCATTTTCCGTTATGCTGTTAGGATATTTTTCTTTCATTTCTCCTATGTTTATAATTGGAATTCCTTCTAAAGAAGGGTTGTTTGTTCTCCCCTATTCATTTATTTATTCAGGCATGTATTTATATCCATATAAACTCATGCATATTTTAATTTTTGGCTTCTATTTTTTTTTTTCTCAAATGCTTGGGCCATTGAGAACTTTTTTCAGATTGGCTCCTGTGTTCTTTTAGTAACTCCCTCCCCCATTTTATTTTTAAAGCAATTCCTTAACTTTCTGGCACCAAGCAACATTATTTTAAGTAATCATTTTAAAGTAACTCTTCTCTGTAGAAACTGAGTATTTCACCTGACACACTGCATATTCCTTTGAGACTGACTTTTATCCTGCTTCACCCAGTAGAGTAGCTGGCAAGCATGTGTTGAATATGTGTCAACTGATGCTTATTTATTCTATACTTGCCAATGATAAAAACTATTCACCTTATTCTATGTATATCCTTAAGTTTATATTCTCTAGTAAAGCACTGCTTATTTTTCTCATTTCATATAAAACAATTCTAGTTCTCCTAACCATCAATATTATCATGATTCTGCAAAAGCTATCACCAAACCTTGACCTACCTATGTTTCTGTAACAATATACCTGTCCCTTAATTTCAACTTTAAAAAAAATCAAAAATATAATCCACAAATACAATATATATGCTTTATGAATATTTAGTAAAACAGAGAATCTAAAATAAAATCAATGTATGTTATTTAAAACATCATGGTATTGTAATACTTTAGCACAGAAATAACAAAACTAGGATAGGGACTCTTCTAAGGTTGTACTCCTTAGCCTTTAGTTTTTATACCTATCTTAAAATTAATGGTTCCAGAGGTTTGTTTTTTGCTTTTTGCCCCTCTACCCCCATACTGTGAACTGAATCCAGGGGTCCTTTACCACTGAACTACATTCCCAGCTCTTTTTAATTTTAAGACTTGGTCTAGCTAAGTTGCCTGGCCTGGCCTCGAACTTGTGATCCTCCTTCCTCAGCCTCTCAAGTCACTAAGATTACAGGCATGCACCACCAAATCCAGCTGCTTTTTGTTTGTTTATTTGTTTATTTATTTTTAATCAGAACTTTTTGTTCAGATAGCTATTTATTCTGTGCTAATTATGTGGTTAGTCAATAATTTTACCATAAGAGTCAGTATCTCTATTTTGACCATTATACAGATATGGAAAACTGAGAGACTTAAAGATAAGTAACTCACCCAAGGTCATATAATTAACCACTGGTGAGCCAGTATTTGGACTGAAGCAACCTGACCACAGCCCCTGCATTTTAACCATTACACTATAGCTCCTTAGAAGAACTCAACACATAAACCTTTGTTGCAGTAGGGAAGAGAGAATGCTTGCTTAGCCTCAGTTTCAGGTTTGTCCTCAGTTGTCCTTGAACCCTAAGGCTCTAAGGAACAGAGTTTGAAAACCCACGTTCTCAACCAGTTCCTATTAGTCCTCAGGTTTTGACATGCAGACTCCAGAGTCTGATTCCACTCAAGAGTGCAGCCAGAGTTGTGGTAGGATTACTTGATAGGTGTATAATCATGCACATGGGGGGCATGTTGGCAGGGCACAAGAGTCCACTGGTTTTCTGAAGTTTGGTCTAAGAGACTTCTAAAAATGTCTTATCTCAATGATATTCCAGAATTTACTTTGCCAGGTGTGCTTATTATCAACTTAACATTTGTTTGTTTGTTTTCCCTTAGTGAACTTCCAGGTTCTAACTAATGAATGGAATTGGCTTGCACCTGAATACTACATCCCTTTACATGATTATCTTTAATTCTGATTTTTATCTTTCCAGATGCTAATCATTTCTCATCATTCACCAAGATTTTAAAGGTGATTCCAGCAAGCATTCATCTTTTATTTAGTGTTTTTAGAACAGAGACCAGAAGATTTAGTTAATGAAAATAAGTGCCCACATCAGAACTAAGCATTTAGAAACATGAAGAATATTTTTAAATTTTTCCATTCTTTTTAGCACATATTATTTTGATTACTTAGTATATCTTTTAAATCAACTGAAATATATGTCTGATTCCTTGGCATAATATCAACTTTGTGTGCATGCTTTCACATTTAGCAATATCTGCCAAATTCTTGAAAAACATAACAAGATTCAAAGAGAGTCTAGGATTAAAATAATTTGTGCTGTGGACATTACAGAGATGAAAACTTGATTCTCTGGGTCAATTGACAAACAAAATACACTAGAGGTCAATTCTTGATTTCATATCAGATTTTTGGAAGAGGGAGGTATCCAAACATCAGTTTGTTTGACCTGTTCCTCTTTCTGGCCTCTCGGCAGGCTCATTGCATTTTGTGTCAGTGCATCTCTGTGGTTAATAGTAGTCTTGGCGCAAAGCACGGTTGAGAACTCAAATAAAGATTTTGACTCAAATCCTATGCCCTAACAATGAGACAGTTCTCCTGGGGAACAATCCTATTGTTGGAAGCACTTCCTTTGGATACACCTACAAAGAGGTATCTTTTGAAGATGATGACACGAAGGAAGTTGGAAGGAAGGAAGTTGGAAGGAAGGAAGGAAGACTTTAGCAGTTTAATGAGAAAAAAAGTGAGACAAAAGAAATATTTTTCATATGTTATAATAATGTCAAATATTTTCATAAGTTCTATTTTCATAATTAGAGGAAGTAACTTTCAAATGTTGATGTCTAACAAATATATTTGCTGTGGTATACAGTTAAGTAATAAAGTGAATATGATAAAATGTTAAATAAAAATTGCTTTAAAAATTATTGCTTTATTTGTTTGTTTTGTGGTACTAGGCATTGAGCCCAGGGGCATTCTACCTCCCAGCTACACTCCCAGCCCTATTTTATTTTTATTTTGAAACAGTATCTCACTAGGTTGATGATAGTCTCACTATTTGCTGAGGCTGTCTTCGAACCTCCAACCTCATGTTTCACCTTCCCAAGTACTGGGATTATAAGCCTGTGCCATCATGTCTGGCTTCAAAATTATTAACTTATCCACCCCTCATTAAGTCCCTGGTTTGTGACAAGTGATATGCACTCTAAGGTTATTGTTGGCTGTGATCCTTGATTTTACCAAACTTTACATATTAGAGGTTTGTTGTTTTGTTTTTAATTCAGAACTTGAAATGAAAAGCAAAGGAATCTGTATCAAATTTTTCTTTTAAGGGGACATATATAAAAGAATGATTGAAATGTTATAGGCAATACTATGGAAATAAAATGTTTAAAAATATAACAGATAGTATGATTTTTAAGAGGCCATGCTTTAAGTTACTATTTCATATCTTGACTCTCTCATCACTAGCTCTTAGATCTTAAATAAAATATTTACAGAAGCTAACTGACAATTATTCTTTTAAAAGAAATTAGCATTAATATTAAGCACTTAAAACAGTGATTGGCTCATGGTAGTTGTTTTATAAATATCTTTTAACAAAATGAAAGGTGATTTAGTCTCATGATTTCTGGCAAAAAGGATTAAATTTATGCAATAATTTACTTATACTGAGGTGGCAAAAGCAGGGCTACAATCATTGAAATCTAACTCTAAAGCATGAAGATGAATAATAAAGTCATACAAAGAAAAATTAAATTATCAGATATCAAAAAGATAGCTCAAGTTAGCAGTAATGAGTTTTAGAAATGTATTGAAAATAATATTGTCTACATAAAGATGGAGATAAGATTTGGGGGAAAAAGGTCAAAACTGAAAACTGAAAAATTTTAAATAAAGGTCTATAAAAATAGATACCACAGAGCTCTATGTCTTGAGAAAAGATGCAATGAAAATTTCATAAGCACTATATATCTTTCAAAAATGAAAGTTACTTAACTCACCTAGTCATCCTCCTGGTTAGGGTTGAAGCTATGGCTGTTCCAGTTACTGGTTGACATTAGAACATTACTTAAATTCTGAACATCATTTTTATCATATTAGAAAAATGGTAAAAATAATAGAATTTTTATAGGACTAAACAAGAGAACACAAGTACTTAAGACTAAACTGACACACAGAAGAAACTCCAGCATTTGATTAATTTATATGTGCTATTGATCTCAAATATAATTTTAACTGATAGCAATAGATAGCTCATATATTTTTATACTGAAAAACCAAAAAAAAAAAAAAAAGAGTTTTTCATCAATAAATGACTATTACTTGTGAAACCATCTCTAATTAAGAGTTTGACCCTTTTGGGCCTCCAACCAAGAGGTCCTGGTTCTAAAATGCAAAGTAATCTCACAGTTGATTTTAACAGTGTGCCATACATTGGAAGGAAAAGGAAAAAAAAAAAAAAACACTGAGCAAATGAGAAAGCATTCCTAATCCTATTTTATCCCAGAGGTCACACACTATACCAGGAAACAGCTGTGAGCTAGAAAAGCTAGGTCAATAGCATCAAGAAATTGCAACTCCTCTGGGGATAATGTGGTGAAAGAAAAAGGCATCATATGCATTCATGTGGATACAGAGAAAAGATCTCAATTAGACTTTGCTCAAGGTATTTATAAATGTTAAAGATCCTACACAAAAACTACACATTCTAATGCATGTCATAAATAATAAATTAGCATAGCTAATCAAGGATATTCTTAAGCATTTAGAAATACACACAAATGAAGACTAAAGAACAATTAAGACTTCCCACCCTGAGGCTTTATCATATAGCAGCATAACATTTAAAGTCTAGCAATAATATCTTATATTTAGGGGGATTTATGCTTATGTTGATATTTTAATCATTAATTCATTCAATAATAATGCCTTGAGTTCGTAGTGTTGGGTAATGTTCCAGGTTCTGACTGTGCCCTGCAGGGTAAAAGAGTTGGGATAGTCCCTGTCCTCCTGCAGTTTATATTCTCAAACTGTAGACAGATAAGCTATAACAAATGAGTAAGCAAGAGGATTTCAGACAGTGCGAAGTGCTATGAGGGACTTAACACAAAGTGATAGAGAGTGAATGGGACTACTTCAAATAACCGTCAGGCTGTTATTCAGCACTGTTTTTAAGCACTTACTCATTTACCAAGTCATTTATGTCACATTGATGGTGTGCCATACTATTCCAAATGCTTTGTAAACATCAATTCACTTATGGGAATAAAAACTCCATAAAGTAGTTGTTATTATTACTCCCAATTTATAGATGAACAAATGGAAACAGAGAGGTTAAATAACTAGGCCAAAGGTCACGCAACTAGTAAGTCTTTGTACCCAGGGAATTTGGCTCTCAAGTCTATGCCCTAACTTCAGTATCATGTTGTCAGTTGATTTCATGATTCATCTCATTAATCCTCAAAACTACCACCTGAGGAATTAAACCTCCTATTGCAGAAGGGACAACTGAAATACAAACAGAAAAAGAGACTTTGTCAAAGGTGGAATTTGCAGCCATACAATTTGACTCCAGTTTCTCCTTGACCATCTCATCTATTGCCTCTTTTATGAGAACTCTTCGTTGTGCAATAAAAACACTAAAATGAGATGACTTTATGTTTAAATGTCACATAAAATGGTATACAGAAGAACTAAGGCTTGTTTTAAATTGTGTCTCCAAGCACCTTTTTAATTAGTTATTCTAATCAGAGTTGACAAACACAGCTTACATTCTAATAAAATTCAATACTCTGCTCTTTCTATTCCTCTACATTCATCATCATTTCACCCTGAAATATCTGTATACAGCCCAAAGGTATCAAACATATCTACAGAAATATCTTTTGAATGGGAAGATATTGTTGTGGACATGCAGCTAGTGCTGCTCAGCATCCCTTACCATCTTCTGGCAGCCACATCTTGCTTTCCTTCTGAGAACTAGCCCTCCCTTAGTCACAATCTGCATGGGTCCAGTAAAGCAACTGTACCCCAACTTGAGTGCTGGAGCACTTTACCTGAGTCTAAGCCCATGAGCACTTCACTGTTAGGTGATTAGGCATGTGGTTTTGTTTTTTGAGGGTATAAGTACATCATGAAAGCTGTCGTCAATGTTTTCCTTTCTGTGCTAGTGCTGACCATGAGAGGAATTCTGCAGTTGGAAGATAAGTCAAGAAGTTATCTGAACTAGTTATTTACCACATAGATAGTAGCAGTATGGTAGGCAGAATTCTAAAAATGATCCTCAAAGATGTCCTTACCTAATCCCTGAACCTATAAATACAATTATCCCTTTTCTAATTAGGTTATATATTATAGTACAGCTGACCTTAAGATAGGAAGATTAGCTGGGTAAGCGTATTCTACTCACATGCAGCCCTTTAGAAGAAAAGACTTTTTTAGCAGCTAGTGGCAGTAGAAAAGGTCAAGAGATTCAAAGCACAGAGCAGATTTGACAACCCATTTCTACTAACTATGGAAGGGGCTATATACCAACAAATGTGGGCACACTTTTGGAACTGAGAGTGGCCCTGAGTGATAGCCATCAAAAAAGGGGATCTCTGTCTTACTACTATAGGGAATGGAATTTGACCAATGACCTGGAATAATTTAAGAGGCAATTCTTCCCCAGAGCTTCCAGATACAAGTCCAGCTACTAACTCTTTAATTTTAGCATTATGAGCCCTAAGAAGAGAATCCAGGTACACCCATTTGGATTTCTGACCTGTAAACATGTGAAATAATAAGTGAATATTTTTTAAACTGCTGCATTTGTGGCATTTATCATACATCAATAGATAACTAATGCAGGCAATAATTGTGACAGTAGCATGTGGTGCTGATGTGTTAGGAAAATAATAACCATATCTGGGCATCTGGATAGAATGAAAGAGATATTAGATGATATACCTTTTGTTTAACCTTGAAATAATGACATCTATGGCATACCAGTATACTACAATGAGTATTTTCTAAGATATGTAAGTATAATAATATGAAACTTGATGCCTCATATATATCTGTTTGTAATCTCATAAATATATTCACATGTATTTGTGCATGGATATTTATATGAAAAAGGACACTCCAATCTCACCAACAAATATATACATAAGGGCACACACACACACACACACACACACACACACACACACGTACTAGAATTGGATCCAGGGGTACTCTACCACTGAGCAAACACCAGCCATCATTTTTTTGAGACAGAGTCTCCCTAAGTCACCCAAGCTACTATTCTTGAACTTGTGATCCTTCTGCCTCTGCTTCCTAAGTTACTGGGACTACAGGTGTGTGACACTACACCTCACATATATAATTTTTTCTACATATATTTCCTATGAATAAAACAAGTAAAAGAATATCAAATTTAGGAATTTAATTTTTATTCTTCCTAGTTAGAAGTTTCTGCTTATCTGCCCATTTCTTATAAACGATTTAAGGCAAAGTCCTCTCCTTTCCCACAACTTTATTGAATTTGGCCCTAGTCTTTTTTATCTGGGATTGAACCCAGGGACATTCTATCTCCAAGCTACACCTCCAGCCCTTTTTATTTTGTATTTCAAAACAGGTTCTCACCAAATTTCTGAGGTTGGCCTCAAACCCGAGATCATAACTATCTCAGTCTCCTGAGTACTGGAATTACAGGCATGCACCATCCTGCCTGGCAAATTTGATCATATTTTGTTACTCATTGGAGAAAGAGACTTCCAATGTAGATTTCTAAATAGCTTAAACAAAAATTCCCTATTAGAAACATGCTAAATACCTCCATCTGCTGTTAGGACCAGGAACTAATTTTGTACTATTTGCAGCCTGCATTTTAAAGTTGTTAGTATGAACTGTCATAAATTTAGGAAATACTTATACCTAGCTCTAATAGGACCATTTTTTCCAGAGGCCCCAAGTAACTATTTTTATTTTTAAAACATAGTTTTTTTGTTTTGTTTTTTTTTTGAAGAGCATTAAGCCTGCCTGGATTAGCTCATGAATGCAGCAAAGTGATTTCCTTTCTGAAGAGCTCACCATAATTAATATAAGACAAAGTAAACTTTAAGTTAGAAAAGGAGAGACATTTCATAATAACATAAGGTTTAACTCACAAGAAAGAACAATTCTAAAAGTTTACCCACTTAATAATAGGTATCCTTAAGTGATAGAAAAGAAAACTTCATAAACTAAACAGAGAAATGAACACATTTACAATTATGAAGGGATATTTTAACCATACCTATTTCAGGAAATGATCCACTGAACAGACAAAATATTGCTAAGTATATACAATATTTGAAAACACTTCTGTGTTTGTGGTACTAGGGATTGAACCCAGAGGCATTCTACCTTTGAGCTACACCCCCAGCCCAATTTTTTCTTTTTTTTTTTTTTTTTTTTGCGGTACTAGGGATTGAACTCAGGGGCATTCTACCTCCGAGCTATACCCCCAGCCCTATTTTTTATTATTTAATTTGAAACTGAGTCTCACTAAGTTGCGGAGTGCCTCACTAGGTAGCTGAGGCTGGCCGCGAACCCGGATCCTCCGGTCTTAGCCTCCCAAATGCTGGGATTACAAGCATGTGCTCCCAGCCCAATTTTATTGATTTGGAAACAAGGTCTCATTAGGTTGAAGAGAGTCTCACTACTTGCTGAGGATGTCCTTAAATCTGCAATCCTCCTGTCTCAGCACCCCAAGTACTGTGATTACAGATGTGTGCCACCATGCCCAGCTGAAAACAAAATTATCAAATTTAATTTAATAGACATATACAAGAAACTGCACCCCTAAACTGCCAAACATATTCTTTCTTTGTAAGGATACATGAATCACTTATAAAAATTTTCCATGTGCTAGGCGGGCCATAAAGAAAATATCAACAGAAGTCAGAGCTGAAATCATACCAAAAATGTTGTTCTTGATCACAATGAAGTTAATCTAGAAATCAGTATACACTGAAATTAATCTAGAAATCAGTATATACTGATATAAACCATAAATATCTCATATATTTAGAAATTAAGAAATATTTCTAAATAACCTATGAATCATGTAAACAAAATATAACAAAATGGAATTGATAAAATGGTTATGAAAATGTAACATGTTAAAATTTGTGGACTGAAGCTAAAGCCATGCTCGGGATAAATTTATACCTTTAAATGCAAAGAGAAGAGAGGTTTAAAAAAGCTCATAAATATAGGCTGTACAGAGGGTACAGTTCTAGGAAGAAAGAAAAAGAGAGAAAGAAAGAGAAAGAGAGAAAGGGAGGAGGGCATTTCAGCTAAGCAAATCAGCATAAACCAAGTACAGTTAGCCTGGGCTGATCAAATTCAGGAGATTTTGAGACATAAGATTACAGTACAGTGGACCTGAGAATTGATGTTTCATTTAGCTTATTAAGGAGATAAACCCTGAAGAATTGAGAGTCAGTGAGTGAAATGCTGAGAATTGTACTTCAAAACCATAATCACCAATCTGGGCATGGTGGCTCATGCCTGTAATCCTCGTACTTGGGAGGGTGAGACAGGAGGATTGCAGGTTTGAGACCAGCCTCAACAACTTAGTGAAATACTGTTTTAAAATAAAAATTAAAAAGGGCTGGAGTGTATCTCAGAGGTAGAATGCTCCTGGGTTCAATCCCCAGTACCCCTCACCACCCTCTCCCCAAAAAACCATATCACCAGGGAAGAGTATTTAGGATGAACTACATTCTCCCTCTTAACACTCATCACTCTCTCTTTATTATAAATTATGTAGGATAGAAGCAATAAATAGATAGAAAGGAGATAAATAGGAAGAAGTAAAATATAACTTTCACATAAGCACCTGATGCTAAAGTTCCTCAGCCTTTACTCCCCAAACCAGTTCTCTTTCCTAGACCTGTCTCTCTCAAATACCTGGGAAATCCATAGATTCTATAGAAACTATAATTGTCCCATGCATTGTTAACAAGATAGATAAATATCTTGAGAAACCTATAATTTAGAGGACTCCCAGATTACCTATTGATCAGATAATGGAAACCTGATAAGCCTGAGGACCCTTTAGGATGAGCAGACCACCAGAAACTACCTTGAGACTACTAGACTGAGGTCACCCTCACATATCTTCCTATTCCTACCCTTCGTCATGTTTCCTTTAAAAGGAGAGCCATAAACCCCAAAATGTGTCTCCCTCTTGAGATAGACTGTATTCTCCCTTTAATGTGTATTTCCTACTTTCCTAAATAAACCTTGGTCTACATCTCTAACTGGTGCATGCTAAAATCTCTTCTGTCACATAAGCCAAGGACCTTGCCAGCCCCGAGGTAGGCTTCCCATTTGGAGAACTCCTTGGACCCTTCATGGAATCAACCGTCTCCCCATGACATAATGACTGGTTTAATACCCCTCTTCTGAGAGGAACTTCTGTAAGGACTGTACTACAGGGCCAGTAAATGTATCTATCTTTTCAGTTCCTAGGATACCCTAGAATAGTGCTTATAAGACAGAAATATCTGTGCACTAATAAAAGATGAAAAAATCTGTAGAAATCATTCAGAAATCCATTGTAATAGTTGGGCTCCATCTTAGATTGATACAGTAGTAGGTCTTAGGGGTACAGATGTCCAGAAGGCAGAGGGTCTTGAAATATTTGTATGAATTTTCGGACTAGTGTCCCTCTTCATTTTATTTTCATTAATCATGATACTTCATTTTTTTTCATTCACTCAAAAACTTTGTATTGAGGACCCGCCCAGGTATACTCTTGCCTGGAGGTACAGATGTGAATAAAACAAAGTTCCTACTGAAGTGGAGCATACATTCTATTTGAACAACTCAGACAATAAATACATATGTATAAGACAGGTAGGAGAACTACAAAGCAGGGAAAGATAGTGGCAGGGTATGAGCATGCATGCCAACTCTGACAAACTGGCATGAAGCCAGGATGAGTGGAGCAGAGAGGAAGGGAGAATGGTGACGCAAGAGATATGATGGACCTGGCAAGGTAGGAAGCAGCATATAGTAAAGGCTGGTTTCACTTTAAAGGAACTAAAAAGCCACTGGAGCTGAAGACTCCTAGGATCTGACTTACAAATACATAAAGATCACTCTGGCCACTAAGTGGAGGATGGATTAGGCATACAAGGGTAGATAGAGAGAGACTAGTTAGGGAACTAACTTAGAGGTCATTTTGACTGTATTCTTCTCTCGTCCAGTTGCATATATGGTAGCTTAATAACACCCCTACCACCTGTTTCCTCCTCCTCTTCTGACCTCATTATCTTCTACTTTCACAGTTATAATGCTAGATACTCTCGTTTAAATACTATAAGATTGAAAAAGGTAGGGATAGAGCTTCCTATTCATTTCGTAAATAGTTCTATAGACAATACTGAATAAAAAAAAAGATAAACAGTCCATTTTAAAAATGGAAATTAAACAGCTTAGTTGAAGATTTGGGTAACTCGTGGCTACAAATGAGAATAAAATTGATCATAAAATGCTTACTTAAAAGGCTTTGAGCCTGGCATGGTGGCATACACTTGTAATACCAGTACTTGGGAGGCTGAGACAGGAGGATCATAGGTTCGTGGCCAGCCTCAGCTACTTAGTGAGGCCCTCCACAACTTAGTGAGACCCTGTTTCAAAAATAAAAAAAATTTAAAAATGAGGCTGGGGCTGTAGCTCAGAGGTAGAATGCCCCTGGGTTTAATCCCCAGTACTGCCAAAAAAAAAAAAAATGCTTTGATAATTTTTTAATTAATGCATATCAGATATAAATCTAATCCTTTGGAATGTTTGGTTTTGACTTTGTTTCAAAGAAGCAGGTGCAATTATATTATTTGTTCACTTTATTTTAATTCACAGAGAACATATGGGGATTAATTTTAAAAATACACCATAATCCAAACAGGCGACAGTATCAGCCAATATCAGGGTATTTTACTTTTCTAATGAGAAATTAAATTATATTTTCCCATCATAGGAATACATAATAATTTAATGTTCTTAAATGCAACGCTACACTTTTATATAAAATAATAGAGCTAAAGGCAAAATGTTAAAGCTGAGCATTTTCAATATTTAAGAAAAGTAATGTAATCTAACGTGGAATTTTATTCCTAGAAATTATGTTATTAGATTTAATGAATATCAAAAGAAATTATGTTCATATTTACATTTACTGGTAAGAGTTATAGAAATAAGAATTAGAGCTATGAGAATTTAAAGAGTCCAGGTTCAGAATCTGACTGACTATATTCAAAATTGACCTGCTCATTCACTATCTCTATAAAAATTCTGTTGATATTTATTGAACAAAATCAGGAAAAAGTTCAAAGCAAATAACATGGTTATAGATTACCATCACTTTATGCAAAACCACATAAATTAAATGACTTAATAGAGTAACAAATCATATGCTAGTGAAAACTCAAGAAAATCAGGATATGATTCCTTTGATTTTAATATGTGGTTTTTTACAATTCATAATTATATAGACATGATCATTATTTGTCTGCTTGGCTTCTCATTACTATTAATATATTTCTTTGAAAAGCAAGAGGCTATAATATTTTCTTTAGTTACTATATCTCAAATCTGTTACCATGAGAAAAACCTTGAATACAGAAGAAAGCATGTCACTTTTTTCAAGCTTCATTTCTTCTATTTTATCAGGGGGAAAAAAGGCCTTTCAAAAATTTGACCAATGTGATACAGTTTGAATTCATATTATCTTGGAATGGTAAAAATAATAAAGTAAGAACCAAATGCTCAGTGTTTATTCCATGCCAATCATAGCCAGACTTAATTATAGTAGAACGACTGATTCTACAGTGATTGTAAAGATGTAAATAAGGCTTTAAAATTGACTCAGGAATTATATTTTATAAACGAAGCTTTGATTTTAATTTAAACAATTCTCTGAGGGCATATGTATTATTCAAATTGTTCTGCTTTCTTTATGATTGAAATAGTAGTTAGACTTCAGGAAACCAGGGGACAGAAACACCTGTTTCTTATCAAATTATATCTCCTAACAATTATAATAATTTTAAGCACCAGATTAAATTTAAAATATAAATACTGCAACATTTAAAAATTTAAATGATCAGATACATAATTTTTCCATTTTCCTAATGGAAAAATGTGAAACAAAATATAGCATAGCGTTACCTATTTTGGTCCAAATAGTCTTACTAGTACAGCATATGACAAATGTCTATATTAAAAATACTTTTTATAACTGTACTGATTTGTTCCTATTTCAAAATTAATATTTAATTATTAAAATTTGGAAAATAAGTGATACCTAAAATGTAAAAGCTCAGTAACAACCATCAGTATTTTGATATATTTTCTTCAAGTCACCTGCCCATCTTGTTAGCAGTCTTTATCTTTATATATATATAAAGTTAGGATAACACAAAAAGTATTTTATAACATGGCTCTTTTATTAGTATCAGGCCTCATGAAACATTAAGGTACATTTTAATTGAAAAACATAAAAGGACTTTTAAATATCTGTTCTCTTTTCAGAGAGCGAAGTACATGCCAAGTTGAGTCATGAAGAGAAATGTCAGTGCGATCCCTGGCAGCTGCTGGCTTCCCTGGGAAGGAAGGGGCTGCTTAGGAGTACAGTAGCTAGCAAACCCCTCAGCGCCCCACAAAGTCGCTAGTGGGAACAGAACAAAGGCCTCTCGGATGCAACTAACACAGATGTGCCCAAAGGCGAACTGTCAGAAACAGTTAAGATGACAGCTACTCACAGTTCATTATTTCCTTCTCACAGGTCACTGGGTGACAAGCTGGGTCAGCATGCTTTGTTGGCTGTCTCAGTCCTTCTCCACCCCCTATTCAATTTAAATATGGTTAAAGGGCTCCTCTGGATAAACTAATGTAAACAAACACATTCCAGACACTTAAAGATGCCAGAATATGGCATTTATTTTACCTTGTACCAAACCTGGAATTAAATATACACACTTACTTTATTCAAGCAAATGTACAACTAACTTTATTCAAGCAAGAAGGGAGCAAAAATAGTGTTAAAGTATGACTAAAGCAAAAAAGAAAATATAACCTTCCATGAACTAAGCACCTCACATTTAAGACCTCTTATAATAATAGATTTCCATTTTTCTTTAATGGGAAAAAGAATTTTTCAATGTTACAAAAAAAAAAAAAGAATTAGCAATCAGAATGTTTACCTATGTGTTGAAAATATAAGTTAAATGAGATGATTCTGTAGGCATAGCCTAATTTGGGGTTATTGTCTTAGACTGTGTGTGTATGTATGTGTGTGTGTGTGTGTGTGTGTGTGTGTGTGTGTGTTTTGTTTAAGAATATAATTCAAAATAATGTATCAATCAAGATGGCAATTGTCAAGTCGATTCTTTCATGATGTAATTCCCATAAAAATTTAGTAATGATTTAATATGCCTATAAATATGGTACCATTTTTATCAAATTAATACATAAAAACTAGAAGAAAAGAGGGTGGTCTAGAGACCCACATGGGCTTGAGTTCAAATCCTAACTCCCTCATTAACTGACTGTACAACTGGCACATTATGCAGCTCCTCTTAGCCTCAGTTTCTGTGACTCATTATGTGAGTACCTACATTATCAGAGTATGATGTCAATAAGCAAATCAACCTCTCATGATGTTATAAGTATACATAAGTCCTGTTACCAAATTTTATACATATAAAGCTGAACTGAATCACCAAAGCATGAAATACCTTGGAAAATCATAACAAGCTATAGCCCCATTATATGAAAAGGACTTTTAAAAATCTCTAATTCAAGGACAAGCCTCTATAAATCAGTAAGTCTGATTGTAAATATATTTAGGTGAAGCAAGAAATCAGGAGTTCAGTTTCCCTTAATATTTTCTCTTTTATTTAGTTTTCATTGAAAAGTGAATATACTGATTCCCTCCTTCCTAAATTGTTCTACTTTATCTAAAGATTTCCTTTCCAATATATCCAGTTAAAATAATAGCCTCCATTTGAAAGGCTGAAAATTATGAATAATTGCTAAGACAAGAGCATGAATGGTCAAGTAGCGGTTAAGAACAAGGCTATGGCTAGATAGAACTGTAATTATTAGCTGAGAGGCCTATTGTTCAGATTATTTGCTCTTCAATTTTTTTATGGTCTAGAGTCCTATTTCTTTTCTCAATTTTCACAACTCAGATCTATTCACATAACTCAGATCCATCCACATATTTCCTTTATTTGTGCAGAGATTGTTTTCTTTAACTGAATTATCATTGAGAAAATATAAAGTTCTATCTTGGAGGAATAATATAATGAAATTATATAATGCACTGATTCTCTTATTTTTTGGAAAACATATAAGCCTAACAAGACAATCTAAGATTCAAAGTAATCAATATGCCAAATTCACTATGAGCTAATGTTGCCCCAGAATTCCTTTTTACTAAGATAAAGTGTGAGGGAAGAAAGAGAGAGAAAGAGGTGGTGGGGGCGGGGGGGAATTTTGGAACCTAAAACAAAACCTGAGAAAAGCTCACTAAGAAAATTCCCTTAACACTTTTTTAAGAAATAAAATCCCTTTGGGGTCTTATTGAGGATTTTTTTTTTTAAATCAGTGCTTATATGTTGGATCAGTGGTCCTATGCCCTCTTCAAGTAACTGCAAAGTCTCTGATCTAATTTCAAGTTCTTTGATCTATCTTGAGTTGACTCTTGTGCAGCATGAGAAGGTGGTATTTATTTCCATTTTTTCTAATTATGGATAACTAGTTGTGTCAACATCATTTGCTGAAAAGGTTATATTTTTTCCAGAGTATGTTTTTGGGCCCTTTGTCAAAAATCAATTGTGGATCTGTTTCTGAATTTTCAATTCCGATCTGTTGGTATATGTGTATGTTTTTGTGCCAATATCATGCTATTTTTATTACTACAGCTCTGTAGTATAGTTTGAAGTCAGGTACTGTGATGCCTCCTGCATGGTTCTTATTGCTGAGAACTATTTTGGCTATTCTAGGTCTTTTGTTGTTCCATATGAATTTTAGAATTGATTTTTCTAGATCTGTGAAGACTGGCCATGGT
>PVLC010004399.1:0-38296 GCA_004027655.1 Graphiurus murinus
TGGCGCACGCTTGTAATCCCAGCATTCGGGAGGCTGAGTCCGGAGGATCCGGGTTCGCGGCCAGCTTCAGCTACCTAGTGAGGCACTCCGCAACCTAGTGAGACCCGGTTTCAAAATAAAGAATAAAAAATAGGGCTGGGGGTATAGCTCGGAGGTAGAATGCCCCTGAGCTCAATCCCCAGTACCGCAAAAAAAATATAAATAAAAAAAAAAAAAAAAAATGAAAATTTCAACTACTTGGGAATCTGTTCATCTGTTATTTGGCTGTAAATTTGGGTTCTGTATCCATTTAGTATTTTAAAAAGTAGGGTGGTTTTACTAAAAATGGTTGCAGACTACTGAACCTAATAATCTATAGTACTCCATTAAACACTGATGCTTTTTGCAAACTTAATTTACTGGGGTTTTTTTATAGTCTGTTCCAAAGAGATGACGAAGTCACACACACACACACACACACACACACACACACACACACACACACACACACACACACACAAATTCAATTCCACTTAGCTTCAGCTCCAGGTGAAATTGGGAAGGAGGCCAATGTAGGTCCCCATGTCTTCTGCACATCCCTCCCATTCTGATACCATCCAGCCTGAATGCACCACTGTTTGGAGCCAGTAAACCACTGGAGCACAATCCTGACATACAGCTCCACACCAAATCTGCTTCTCATCATGTCCCCCTGTATCATTCAGGGTTCTCAGAGAAGCATAACTCATTTCTCAGGGGTGCAGGCACCTGAGTTCATCTGAAAAGTGTTGGCCTGGCCCATGAGGCGAATTCCAGTTAAATGGGAAACTACTAAGGGCGGGATGAGACCCACATATATCACACCACAGAAGCAACCTTGTCCACTGCTCCATAGACCAGTCCTTTTCCAAGACTGTAATGGGAATGGAATATTGGAAATCTAAGCGCTCACTTGGTGGGATTGGAAGTGGGTAAATGGAGCAAAACAAATGGGCCATTCTTAGAAAAAGGAATCCAGCATGGTGTTTAGGGTCCTGTTGGACCCACAGACTTATGGTACCTCCACACCCTGCAAAGTGGACGTCACCATGGTGTTGTGTCATAAACTGGCTAAAAGTCTCTAAAAAGTAGTTACCTCCCTCTTCTGAACTGTCAAATGAAGAATGAAAATGAATGGAAAGCAGTTTTTAAGTTAAAAGCCCTTTACTTTAGAATCCCAATGTATAAACAAAGTGATGCTAAACTAGGGGTGAAAAAAGACCAGCCCCATGTCCCCTCTACTTCATACTAAACAACTGCCCCTGAAACACCTTCACATAGAATCTTTATAGCTCCAGGGACCATTGGTTCAGAATGCCAGGAGTGTGTAACCTCTAGATCCTTTTCCTGTGACTCTGCTGTTCTAGGGGTGTGTGTGTGTGTGTGTGTGTGTGTGTGTGTGTGTGTGTGTGTGTGTTGCTGTGGATAGAACCCAGGGCCTTGGGCTACAAGCCAAGTGCTCTGCCACTGAGCTATACCTCCAGCCTGTTCTGGCTTTAATGCCAGCATTTCCTAGTTCCAAATCTGAAGAAAGAGCACAATCCTCTGTCCCTTCCCCATTCTTGGCCCTGCTTGGCCCCGGTCTGATGACTCCTCTGTGGCGCCAAACACCTTTCTTTTCAAAGTCATTACTACTGGAAAGCTCCTATCCCAGAACTGTGAACAACACTGGCGTCTCTTGCCTCCGCTTGCAAGAAGGCAAGCCGCGCCTATGATTCAAATTCTCCCAGGCCAAAGCCCAGCTCTGTTTCCTCTCCTCTCCTCATTAAATGTTGCTTTTTGTCAGCCAAGTGTCAGAAGGGCTGGCAGGACACAGTGGTGGGAGGCTCTCACCCCATCCCAGAACCCCTTGGTAACTCTCCAGGTAATTAATGAGGATGCTGGGGGACAGTGGGAATGCCTTCGGAATGTTAAACAAAGTGGCTTTTATTCCAGCTCCTTCTCTGCAATAGAGGGGCCGACTGCAGTGCCGGTAGGAACGTCTGAGCATCCAGCACATCCCCAGACTTCCTTTGGCCTTCTGAGTTGATCTCATGTTAGGGCGTTTCTGGCAGAAGAGGGAGTGAGACCTTTATTTTTAGACTTTCTTAATAATCAGAAACACCCTTTTCTGTCATCAGCATTGAAAATGCAGTACTATTTGCCAATAAGTCTTGTCTTTACTCAGGTCATTGGCTTTGTTGCTTTCTGAACCATTCTCTAGCTGAGTGCTGCTCAAAGAGTAGTCTGGACCAAAGATCCTAGCTGGGAACTTGTAAGAAATGCAGAACCTCGAGCTCCACCCCAGACTCCTGGATCAGAACCAGCACTTTAACAAATCCCCAAGCCATTGCTCTAGCCAAGACAACTACAGAAGTTTGAGTGGCTTGGCAAGAACCAAGTTCTCTTGCAGAACATCCTTTGTCACAGGGAGCACTGACTGAAGAGTCGGATGACCTGGTTTCCATTTCTGAGTTCGCCACTAACCCCCTGAGTGGTCCTGGCTAAGTCACTTAACCACTGTAGAATCCTGGACAAGCTAGACACCTGACTCCCCAGGTACTGAAAACAGAAAAGGAAGCTTTCTCCTATATGCTGATGACATGGCTTTATTGTCACACACTGAACAGACTACTGTCCTGGATATCTAATTGCTATTAAGAAGGATGTACAGAGTGTGGCAATGCACATCCATAATCTCAATACTTGGGAGGCTGAGACAGGAGGATCGCAGGTTTGAGGACAGCCTCAGCAACTTAGCAAGGCTCTCGGCAAACTAGTGAGACCCTGTTTCAAAACAAAACATTAAAAAGGGCTGGGGATATAGCTTCGAGATAGAATGCCCCTGAGTTCAATCCCCAGCACAAAAAAAAAAAAAAGAGGAAAAAGAAAGAAAGAAAATATATAAACAGGCAGAGGGAAAGGACTGAAAGTGTTCACATTATTTGTTAACACTGGTTCATTCTGACTGTGGATGGTTTTACTTTCTTCATTTTCTTTATCTAGATTTTCCATAATTAAAGTGCATTATGATTTTCAAAAGTAAAAAGTCTTTCTTAGAAAGAAAGGTATAGGGACATTCCTTACCATTAGAAGCACTGTTTTTATCATTACTGGGCTCATCGGTGGAGACTATACTCTGGATGGAGAAAAGGAGACCCAGTTAACAGGAGTCCACATAGGCCATACTGGGACCCTCACACCCACCATTGGAGCAGACTTCAAGTGATGTTCATCTGCAGGACTAAAGGGAGCAGTTTTTTCATTCAGGGATTCAGAAGAGGGAGAACTAGAGAGGAAATCATAAATCATTCCTGGAGGACGAAAACTGAAACCCACAGCCCTCTGAACAGAACCACAGCATAGATATGAGGCATGCCTCTTGCAAGGACTCAAATCCAAAACAAAATTACAGCACCCAGCAGGGGCATGCAGACAAGGTTTCTCCTGTCTCCTTTGGCCTAATACTGTGAGACCAATTTTCCTGCCAGATGTTCCTTCCAAACCCCAAAGGAAAGTGATCTGTTTTCAAGAGGGAAGAGGAATTTGATGCTATGATTCTTCCCTCCTCCTCACTCATTGAAAGTTTTCTTCCTCACTTACAATACCTCCATCTGGAACAACAGAGAACTCACACGCTGGGAAGCCTGCTTTGTCCTTCTATATAAGTAGTAACAATGGTGCTGGTGTTGACAGTCGTGGTAGTGGTAAGAGGCACAATAGTGGTGATGGGGTAGCAGTGTTAGTAGTAGTAGCAGTATTATGTACCTGACATTTTGCCTGTATTGTTTTACTTAAATCATTGTAACAATGCTGTGGGGTAAGTGATATTATAAAGGAGGAAACCAAAGCTCAGAGACAGTAACTGCCCCAGAGTTATAATTAGAAAGGACTGGAAACTGGATTCCAACTAGTTCTAAGAACTGCAAAAAAAACACCTTCTTCTTCTAGCACATTAGAAGACTAAGGTGCAATTTATCAAAATCTTGCAATTTATCAAAATCTTGATGGTTAAGGACTGATTCTGCCTTTGTTCTGTATCCATCCATGGCCTCGTTGGTTCTAGAGTCATCTACAAGAGTCCAACGACATTCGACAAACTCAGACTTTTTTTTTAAATGCAAGTTCTTCTTACATCAATAGTTAGTGAGACTCTTAAAATATTTTCTCTCCACTTCACTAAAGAACCACTCCACTTGCCAGAAGATATTATTCTTCTGCCTGGATTACGTGCCAGCCAGCATTCCCCAAACTGGCTATCAGCAAGTGGGAGACTTTCCCTGTCTCCCCTGTGAGAATGCTATTTGACACAAGATTAGAACACCCTGACCCTTTAGGAAAGTGTTTAGTTAGAAAGGGATGAAGGGAATTTTTATTTCTCAGCTTTTATAGAGTGATTTGATGTGTTATGTTTCCTAGTGATGAAACTATGAGCCAAAGGTCAATATATGCCAGAGATGTTCCTGCAATGGTCTAGTTATGTCTGCATGTCCAGGGAACCTCCATCTCTGCTGAACCAGAAATGTGTGATTATCTGGGGTCATAGGAGAGGACTCTCCAAAGGGCTAATGCTCTTATAGAGAACTTCTCAGTACCCCAGCAGGTGTATTAGTCAGGTTCTCATCATGGTGACCTAAATACCTGAGAAAACAACTTAGAAGAAGAAAGGTTTATTTTGCCTCACGGTTCAGAGGTTCATTCCCTGGTAGGCTGACTCCATTGCTTCTGGACCTGTGGTGAGGCAGGGCATCATTTAATTATTAACTTCTCAATGGGTTAGCCCATTGATGAGGTCAGAGCCCTCACGATCCAATCACTTCCCCAGATCCTTACCTCTGAACATTGCTGCATTGCGAACCAAGCCTTCAACGTGTGAACCTTTGGGGACATACTAAATCCAAACCATACCTGGAAATGCTCACTAATTCAGTTTCTTCATTCACTAGCTGCCTTCTGTGTCTCAGGAATAGTTTTTGGGCCTAGAGATTTAGTGGGAACCATGTTAGACCGAGTCTCTACACTCACAGAACTCAGAGGGAAGCAGGAAATGCAACTGAATGCTCTCAGCTGCAAGTAATAGAAAACTCAGCAAGCAGTACTTTTTTAAAAGGTAGAGTTATTTTCTTAGTAACAAAAAGTATATGGGTTGAGAGTCCACAGTCATTGTTGAAGCTGAGAAAGTCAGCAACGTTCCTATGTGCTTCCTTCCTCCCACCCTAAATCATCACAGTGGTGGCTTTGCAATTTTTTCACTGCATGACTCAAGATGATGACCACAGTTCTGATGACTTTGTTCAGAATGCAAAGGCTTCCCTAAAAGTCCTTCTACTCAGACTATGCTATAGTTTTGATCTTAAGTGTCCCCTAAAGGTCCACGTGGTAAGGCCTTGCTCCCCACATGACACTGTTGAGAGGTGGTAGAACTTTTAAGAAGTAGGACCTAGAGAGGAGTTTTTAAGTCACTGAGGGTGTGCTCCTGGAACCCTAGCACCTTCCTCTTCCTCTCTTTTCCTTCCCAGCCTTGAAGTAAGCAGTTTTGATCTGCCACAGACTCTAGCCATAATATGCTGCCTCACCCAAAGCAACAGAGCCAACCGCTCATGGGCTGAAGCAATGAGCCAAAATAAACCTTTTCTTTTTATAAGTTGATTATCTCAAGTATTTGTTATAGTAATGGAAAACCAACTAATACAGACCTCATTGGCCGAAACAGTTACATAAACCACCCCTAGCTACAGGGGAAGCTGGAAATCTCAGTATTTGGTGAGTGGAATTACAGTCTTTGACATTGACTAACCATAATTCAACCTCAGAGGCCAGGCCATTACCACCCTAAACAAAATCAGGATAATCAAAAGAGCTTGGGGTATGTGGAGAGGGGAGGGGTGGGAGGTATTTGCTTGAAAGTGTCACAATGAGTAAGATTCAAATTAGTATAAGACCTTGTTGAAGTTTGATATTTAATGTTATAAACTTTAGCTATCCCAGCTGCAAATCTAGCAAAGAAGCATTTTCGGGGATTCCAGGCAAGCCTCACTCAAGGGTGGGGCAGAAAACCAAGAGCAGAGGCAGCAGGAGCTGCTCTAAATCAGTGGTGATAATGTTGCATGCTTATGTTCCTGCATAAACTTGTCTATATTTGTCCCAGTTTTACAAAGTGTCTGATCACTTGGAATCTAAAGGTCCCTTTGCTCCCTGATACCACTGTTAATTTCCTAGAATTAGATAGGTAGAAGCTTTTCTTTGGACTATGGGTCTATTAGAAATGTCCCTTTTCCTTTCTTAGGCCCTTGCTCTCTGCAAAGAAAGAATAATAAACCTAAATGCCCATCACACACACACACACACACACACACACACACACACACACACACACAATGGTATATCTTTATAATGAAATGCTATATGGAACTCGAACAGCACCATGCAGCTCTATATATGTGGATATGGAAAGATCTCCAAGGTGGTTTGTTAAATGAAAAAATCAAATTGCAACACAGCACAGAGATGACACTGTGTGCTTAAGATGACCTCTGTGGTCACTGTAAAATGTGTCCATAAATTCTATCATGCAACTCTCTTCAACCCCTCTCCCTCTGAATGTGGGCCAGACTTGATGACCCACTTTCAATGAATAGAATAATGGAGTGGTAAGAGACTTCAGAGACAAAGTCACAAAATGTACTGTGGCTTCCTCCTCACTCACTTTCTCTTATAATGCTCACTCCAGGGAAAATGGGGGAGTTAGTTGCCATATCTTAAGGACATTTAAGCAGCTAACAGAAATATCCACGTGATAAGAACCTGAAGCTTCCTGCCAACAGCTATGAGTGAGCTGTCTTAGAGGACTATACCACTCTTCCCTATCAAGCCTTCGAACAACTGCAGCCTCTGCCAACACCCTACCATACAAGAGACCAGGAGTTAGAACCATCCAGCTAAGCTGCTCCTGTATTCCTGATTCCAGAAACTTTAGGATAATAAATGTTTGCTGGTTCAAGCCACTAAGATTGGAGAGAACTTGTCTGCAGCAGGATAACTGATATGGTCACATGTAATATGACCTTATATTTGCACATGTAATAATAAGACACAAGCCCTTACTGTGTTTGTCCCTGTCTTAAAAGTACCAACATCCCATCGAATCCTCTCAATAGTCCTGTGAGGTACACACTAAAATCATCTTGATGTTACAGAGGAGGAATCCAATGCACAGAGAAGCAAAGTAATTTGCGTAGCATATACAGCTATTTGAACACAGGCAATCATGCAGATTACTTGTAACTGTGTGTGTGTGTGTGTGTGTGTGTGTGTGTGTGTGTGTGTTATGGCATAGGTATAGATAAATATGAAAGATATATATGGAACTGTTGACTACAGTTACTTCTAGGAGAGGAGGTAGGATGTAAAAAGGGTAAAAGAAAAGGGGAACTTTCATTTTTTTCTGCATGTTTGAATGTTTTGCAATAAAAGTATACTAATGTAATATTTGTGTGATTACAAGCTGTCTAGCAGATGTTTGCTATTTAAAAAAAAAAATGAAGTGTTAGGGAAAGAAGGGGCATATCTGACCAAATACAAGTCATCAGCCCTGGGTTCACTCCGGCATTTGTGGGACCGGCGCCATCTGTAGATGTGCAGGGTAGAGGGGTTCTCTGACCCCATCCCCCTCCTGCCCACCAGCCCAGGGTTTTCTCCCTTCCTTCCCAGAGTCCATGACACAGGAAGAAGACTTGCCCTCCCCAATCCAAAGAGTCCTCTCAAGAGGTGCCCAAGGAACCCACCACCTCCCCCACAGCTGCCTGCGTGCTTATCAGAGCGTGATCCTCATGTCCCATCTGGAGACCATAAGTAGAGCAGTTGGCCAGGACATGGGGAATCTATTCTCAGTCCAGACCGGGATCTGGTTCAAGAATAGACTCTAAGAGCAGAGTGCTCTGGCCTCTCCACTTACGACCGGAAGGATCACGTGGTCGGTGTGCTCCCTGACACTGTTCTGGTCACCATGGGGAAGACAGATTCCATGTCTGGCCCCGTGGGAGAGCTGTCACTGGAACCTCGGTAACTCTAGGGCACTGGTTACAACCTAATCCTGTCTATTTTTATAAGCTCAGCTTGTGGAGTGGAGATAAGACTTATCTTTCTGATGCAAGACAGGATCAGATGGGCCTGCCTGGCTGATAAATGACCTTGAGCTTCTGATATGTGAGAAGTCACACCACCACCCTCTCCCCTCCCAGAGGCTATAGCGTGGCTGGAGAATCACCTAGCTTGTAGGAACAGGGTGTCCCTTGTGAGTGCCAGACACCTTGCAGGGTAAGCCCAGTAGGAAAAAAGCCAGGGCTCAGGTGGACTCTAGCTCTGAGAGTTACTATTTCTTCAGCAACAACCACAACGGACCTCATAGATCAACCCCACTGAGCCCTCAAAGTATTCATGAGAGACCATCCCTGGGAGCCTCCACAATGAATCCTAGTTGCTTCCTATGATAATAATTATGAGCCATCCCCAGGCTGGAGGGTCTGAGAAAGACATTCGATGGAGGCTTGATCAGGAGAGAGGGTGAGATGGCGCTGAGTTCACAAGATGATGGGAAGCTTAGAGAGCCTGGGTGGGTCGCAGTGGCAGGGGGGAACCAACAAGGGCTGAGATTTGGACATCCAAAAGAGTAAGTGGGCCAGGCATGGATGCACATGCCTGTATTCATGGTACTTGGGATACTGAGACAGAGAATCACAGGCTCAAGGCAGGCCTCAACAACTTAGCAAGACCCTCAGCAACTCAGTGAAACCCTGTTTCAAAACAAAAAAGGGCTGGGAGTGCAGCTCAGAGGTAGAATGCCCCTAGGTACAATCCCCAGTACCAAAAAGAAAAAGAAAAGAAAAAAGATATAAAGAATACATGGATGAAAGACCCTCCCACTTCTCAGAAAGTAAATATATGACCCTAAAGGATTATGGTTTTATGACTCTAGAAAGTTTGCTTTACCAGGCTATGTTAAGAATGTGGGCTATACCTGTAAAACGAAGAAGTGGTGCTATTTGTGTTCTGACAATGATTGATATGTCATAAATGTCTATGTAACCCTGTTGTGCTCAAGAAATGTATAAATATCCATGCTGAAAAATTTTAAAAAAAAGAAGAAAAAACCAACAACAACAAAAAAAGAATACATGGAGCCATCACTTACAAGACAGAGTTAGGACTGCTTCTTTATCACGTGACCCTAGATAAATTCCATCACTACTCTGGTCCTCAAATGTCTTGCCTATAAAATGAGCAACCACCTAGATTAGACTTGACACACTATAATTCATGTTTTTACTGTGGCATGGATTTCGGTGACTGCCCCCTACTCCATTCGGGATCATATGAAAGAGATCGATAGTGACTTCTGGTATCTTTTTCTCCTTCTTCATTAGTCAAAGAGCTTCTGTTTTTAGCTGAAAATTACCATTTTGTAAAAGACTAAATTTCCCAGGCTGCCGGCAATATGACTATGTTCTATCCAATGAAATATAAGAGGAAACATCTGGGGAACTTTAGGGAACTCTCCATAAAAGGGAATAGGCTGATGTGATGAGTAAGACAATCTCTGCCTTTGAGTTTCTTAGACACCAGTTTGAGAGAAATAAAACACTGAAACAACTAACACATACACGATAAGAAAGCAATTGGCCAGGGAGTAGTGGCACACCCCTGTAATCCCAGTATTTAGGAGGATCACAGGTTTGAGGACAGCCTCAGCAACTTAGCAAGACCCTCAGCAATTTAGTGAGACCCTGTTTCAAAATAAAAAAGGGCTGGGGTATAGCTCAAAGATAGAATGCCCCTGGGTTTAATCCCCAGTACCAAGAAAGAACAAAGGAACCAGAGAGAGGAGAGAGAAGAGAAATAAAGAGAAAAAAATCTATTCATTCAATAAACACTGAGTATCCATTCTATTCCAGATTCAGCTGAATTAATCAAATACAGTATTTTATCTCAACATTTGCTCCCAATCCAACAAACACATAGTGCTGACTTAACATTTAAAAATCTTATCTAACATTTAAATACAGATCTGCAGCTTCTGTTGAACAATGGAAGAGCTGGTGAGGCGGAATCTGCCTTCCCTCGGCCGCCGTGCGCAGGGGCTGAGTGGCAGTGCGGCCGCTCACGGGGGCGCATCCTCCACTTGCACAGCTCCTGCCACTTCTCATGGTTCTCACACCAAACTACTTTATGCATTCCAGCTCTTCCTGCCTGGCTCTGAAAGGTGTCCGGGTGTGTGAGCCCTTCCCTAGAAGTTGAAATATGTCCCCTTCATCATCAGAAACAAACATTTATTGAGCAGTTATGAATCAGAAAACTAAACCTGAAAGGTAGTAGGCTTTGAAACCTACTGAGAGTCCCTGGGTTGGTGTTTGGGGACGAGGGAAAAAGGAAGGAAGGAAGGAAGGAAGGAAAGAAGGAAGGGAGGGAGGGAGGGAGGGAAAGAAGGAAGGAAGGAAGGAAGGAAGGAAGGAAGGAAGGAAGGAAGGAAGGAAGGAAGGAAGGAAGAAAAGATGCTGAACAGCAGTTCAAAGAACACCAAAGTCGTATTTCAGCCCTTAAGGGGGAGGGGCAACATTTTCCCGGCTTGATCTGCTTGGACATCTGGGATGTAGGTGGATGGAGGATCTCTAGCAGCCATCTTGGATATGGGGGTAAAGGCCACACCCTGGAGATATGGATCAGAGATGTGGAAGGAGCCAGAGTCCCTGAGGACTTCCTGGAACAGCCACGACTAGAGCTATGTGCCAGAATAAAACCTTGAGGGTAGGAATTATGATTCTGTGTGTCCTATGTTTTGAAACAAATGCTAATCCTCCTGATATCAAAGTTCAAGTCCAAATTTCAGGCCTATCTGTGAGATCTTCCTGTGGACTCCTAGTTTTCTGCAGGAACACACTCCAGATACAACTCGGCTGACAGTACCAATTTTCTCATCTTTAAAGTGGGAGAATGGGCTGGAAAGTCTCGAGAGCCCTCTGAGTCACCTTCCTAGTTGATGATGAGTGCCAGGTGCTAACAGCACAAGATGATCCCCAACTGAATGACATTCAGAGATCACAGCAGCAGCAACCATTGCATAAAGAAGTCCAGAAAGGACTCATGAGGTGGTGAGGCTGTTGTGTTCTTGGTGGCAATAGCCTCCTGGTCCAAGGAGCCCCTTTATAATAAAAATTAAAATGCAATATAATATATATAATATATAATAAGTCATAATATAATGTAAATTTATATTATAATAAACATTTTTAAAACCCTTTTTCCCTCTCAGGCGATTGCTGTTTCCAAGAGGATCTTGATGCTCATCATTGGCCAGACCTTATTGATCCACATAATCACTCACTCATTTATTCTTTCTTTCATTCATTCATTCATCCATTTGTCACTGAGGTCTCTGTTGAGCCTCTGCTTAACCATGACCAGGGAAAGAGAGGAAGGACTTGGGGTAAGAGGCTAAGGGATGACTGTAAGAAAGAATGTAAAATCCAGGTCTCAGTTTTACCTCTGCCAGTCAGTTAAATTCTGCATCTCAACTCACTCCTCCCAAGAAGCTTACCAGATTCCTCCAACCCCATGCTCTACCCAGGCGTGAGTATCCCTGGTGGTCTGCTGGGACAAAGTGAAGCCACAGAACAAACACAGTGCGCCTTTCTAAAGCATCAAGGTAACACAGAGATTGAAAAAGAGGATGAGTTAAGTAATTAAATAAGACTTAAAACAAACACTAATTTAGATTGAATTAACCACAGACATAATAGAAAGAAAAGAGAACATGAAACTTTTTAAAGAAATAAGATTCTAACAAGTGTCAACTGTGAACTATGACTGGCAGATCTCTTAGAGAGTGATAGACATTTATCTCCTTTGGTCACTATGGGAACCATGGGAAGAAATTCTGAGAACACATTCATTCAAACCCCTGGCTCTGCTACTTGTCACATGATATATCAGCATCCTTGGGCAAAGTATTCCCTGTTTTCTTTTCTATTAAAGGAAACACCATCCTTAAATGGGGATGTTAACCTCACTTCACTAAGTGCATGGGGCAGAAGTGATCTTGTCTGGGAGTGTTTAGCATGGCAACTCAATAAGTACTCACTTTTATTTAGTAATAACTGCTTAATGTCAAAAATAACAAATAACTACTGTGTTAAGTACCTACTATGTGCCAAGCACTGTGATAGGTCTTAGGGAAATAAAAGTACAGAAGGGAATATCTTGCAATTAAGTGCCTATTTGTGCCAGGCACTGGGCTGATGCTTTCACACACCTTTCCATTTAATCAAAGACAAATCAAGTGCAATCCCTGGCTTTCAGGCACAAGGTTGTGAGCAAAGAGTCCAGATTACTTGGAACTTCACTTCACGGGATCATCATGGTTATAACAATAATTGGTGCTGCTCCAGGGGTCTTCTTTCAAAACCCATTCCCTTTCATTTATAACAATGCATCCTATTAATTCTTAGGAGGTGTGTGTTGTCTATAATTAATTACAAAAGAAAAGGGCTAAGAAAAAAACGAGAGACAGAGTCACCAAAACTCTACCACCTCTAATGTACTTTGCCATCATGACTGCCCCCTGGGAGGTGGTATAGGAAACATATTTGAACCTGGGCTCTAGAATCAGACCCTAGGCCACAGCTAGAATTTTGGCTGTGTCCCTTACCACCTAAATAATCTTGGACAAACCACCTACCTCTTCCAATTTCATTTTTTATTTGTAAAACAGGAATAAAAATAGATCCTTCCTCCTAGGACCAAATAGTTGTTGCTTATCTGTGAAGCAAGACAAAAATAGTTCTTACCTCATGCAATCGAATGAGGTGATACATCTCAGCCCTTTGCACATTTCCTGGGACATAGAAGGTGTAAAATAGTGAAGTAGTGGCTGTTATAGTCATTATTAGCTGCTTACTGCCCTGGTTGCCAGAGCTAGCACACTAGTTCATTCTGCTGCATTGAATGATTCATCTCCTGTCTTCTTCCATGGAATAAATATGAGAAAACCAGTGGGAGTCAGTGAAACACAGAAGCAATTAGTCCTCTGCCAGAATAATCCATCTTTAGGGATGATAACAAAACCATCCTTTACTGAGCAGATACTGCCCTGGCCCCTTTTGGAGGAAGCCATCACTCCTTGTGAGTCCCCTTGTTCTTCCTCCAGAATCTAGAGGGAAAATGTCTCCCCCAACATAATAGCAATGCCCCACTACGATGATTCCTGGGCTAGCTGACATCCAACAAGATGACAGCATCTTATATGATCATGTCCTTACCCACGTGTTGGTCCAGTCTCATTTCTTTTCAGGGTGTTTACATGTACTCCTGTGTGTTTTCCATTTTCAGCCCAAAGAAGCAAACTGTCCTTTAGCCTATTAGGGTGCATGTCAGATATTTTTAATGCTATAACTCTTCTGAGACACAAAATAGTTCTTCAAAAATAGAAAAGCAGACCATTGCCATATGTCCATATATTTATTCCAGAGACCCTTCAGAATCAAGGAAGAAGCTACTGGAGAAAGAGCTCATGGCAGCAATCTCTGGCCCAACCAAATTGACATCGGACATTTTAAACCCTCTGAGCTTCAGTTTTCTCTTCTGCAAATGGAAGGTGCTTGTAAACTATAGAACCAGACTAAGTTTCCATCAACAGATGAGTAGATTATAAAATTATGGAATATACACACAATGGAATTCTACTCAGCCATAAAAAAGAACAAAATTATGTCATGTTCAGGGAAATGGATGGAACTGGAGAATATTATGCTAAGTGAGATTAGTTAGGTACAAAAAGTGAAAGGTCAGATGTTCTCCCTCATCTGTGGAAGTTATGGAGAAATTGGGACACAGGAGGGACTCTAAACAAAGGAGGAGAAGCCCTAAGGGAGTGATGGAGGTGGGAAGGGGAAAGGAGACTTGATGAAGGAAACATTTCAATGGACATGATGTATATACACAAATTTGTCAACACCAATCACAATGTCAGACACAGGGAGGGTGAGAGAGTGGGGTGGGAACAGGGGGCGAGGGAGGCTCACTGAGTGCTATGGACATGTATGCCTCTATTACTCTGAACTTCCTTATGATGTGTGATAATGCACTAATTAAAAAACCACAAAAGCAAATCCAAATATTAAGAGAGTGCCAAATGATAAGTAAACCGAATTTCATCTAGTTATTTTATTTGTGCTTAAAGTCTTTGCAAAAGTCCAGATTCAATTCATCATCTCACCAGATGATATGTAATAAATTAAACTGCCATGAAAAAAAAAGAAGGCATTGGGTCTCATGATCTTAAGGTTGCTCCATTTATCCATAAAGGAATAACATATGGAGCACCTGCTGTGTGTGTGCCAGGTACCGGGACACTGTAGTGATCTATACAAGGTCTTGTTCTCGTGGAGTTGATGCTATAGTCATGAAGACAAGAGACAGAATGACTTTGGACAATAAAGAGATCATGAAAAAAAATTAATGATGAGCTAGCACCTGGGTGGGGCAAGAGGAGACAGTCAGAAAAGGGATGGTCAGAGAAGGCCTGTAAGGAGGCAGCAATTAACCTGAGAATTGAATAAAGAGGAGTCAGCCATGGGAATTCTGGGGGAAGAGGGCAGAGAGAATAGTTATAACTGTTGTAGAATTCATTAGGGAAACACAGGGGCCACTGAGCTAGCCACAAGAGGAAATACTGTCTTACCTACACTCTGATGCCACAGACCCACTAAGCCACAACCTGACTCCTCTACATTCGTGAGTGCCTACTGCATGCAAGGCTCAGTGCCTCCCAGTCTAATCAGCCCTCAGAGCCGGGTATCTGGAGGCAAAGAGAGGAATGCATGCTGACCTTTTGGAACAGCAATGACAATGATAAATGAAGGGGGATTTGGATGTGCGCCCTTGACTATAAGAGGAAACAGTTGGGCTGAGAACTGGAGCTCGTGTTCTAAAGCTCGAGTTTCACCCACTGTGCAGTTTCTGGAGCTGCTTGCTCCTGCAGAGCAGGGCAGGAATTTGGATTTGGGGGACTGTGCTGCTGAACTTACAAGCTGCTCAGCTGTTGGCCCAGACCCCTGAGCTGGGAGTACATGGGCAGCCTCGGGGAATTGCAGTATCTTTTCAGGGTGGGCTGGCCTGGCAGGGACAGGGGGGACCAATAATCTAAAAGGCTGTGCTGGGGTCCAAACACTTGGGTCACAGTGCTAGCAGTGCCCGCAGGAGTTGGATAACCTCTTCAGCCCTTATGATAGAAATGCTGAGCATGTGCTAGGGGCCAGGTGTGGACTCCTCACAACCCCTTGGGGGAAACACCACTATCATCCCTAGCGAGCAGAGACTTTAAGAGGTTTTGTGTCACTCGGCAGCAGAGGTGGGATTCTAACTTGGTCTGGCTAATCTCAAATTGCTGTTCCACCCTCTTAGGAGCTCCTCAGTTACATGGGAATAGCAGGCGGGCATGGTGCATACCTGTAATCCCAGTACTTGGGAGGCTGAGACAAGAGGATCACAGACTCAAGACCGGCCTCCGCAATTTAGTGAGGCTCACAGCAACTTAGCAAGACCCTGTTTCAAAACAAAAAATAAAAAGGGCTGGGGATGTAGCTCTGATTTAGAATGCCCCTGGGCTTAATGCCCAGTCCAAACAAAAATGGAAATAGTAATCATACGTGTTCTACCCTCTTCCTGCAGTTGGTGGGAGGCTCAGATAAGATGAGAAGATGCTTTATAAACATTAACGAGCTATTGCAGGGTCTGCTGGTCCCTGCAGTGCCTAGCAGCAACTCCCAGCAGTGCTACATCTGCAGTTTTCTGTCCCTGCCTCCAGCCACACACCTATTCCCCACCTCCCATTCCTGCAGTGAATACCCACCCACAATAGTTCTACAGCCACCCAGAGGTCCCTGCCCCTACCATGGGGCAGTGCTCCATCCCCCACCACACCCCTGCCACCCTTCCCCAGAACAGCAGCAGCCCTGTCCCGAGGCTTGCTGGGTAGTCTTGGCTCTAGGCCAGTGGGGTGGGGAGGACTCATGGAAAATCTGAGATGTTTTTCTTTCTTGGGAAGAAAGCCAAACTGCAGTTTGCTGGAATTCTATAAATCATGTACCCAGAGAAGATTTCGTTTACAAAGAAAAGGGGGAGGAAATCCCTTACTGTTTGCTTAGGGACTGGGTTGGCCAAGTCAAAACTAAACCCCACATATTTGGCTTCAGTTGCTGTGTTTGCAAAACAGGCCCATGTTCCAGGAGACAACCCAGGAGGCCAAAAAACAGCCAGGCCTCTCTCTGGCCTATTTCCCATCTGCTTGCTCCAGCCTGGGTCTGTGGCTGGGGGTTCAGGGGAAAAGTGGACCCCTGAGATCTCTACATAGTGACTTTCTCACTCCCACCTAGTCCTCCCACCTTGTGAAGCCCAGCTGTCAGGAGAGCTGACCAGAGACACTGCCTCTGGGAAGTCTTTCTAGGCCCAAAGCTTCCCAGGGATCTCTCTTGCAGGGGCCTTCCATGACACCCAAGCCATGCCGCATTATATTATTGACGTGGCCATGAGTCTTCTACATGCTGTTATGGTTAAATATAGGATGTCCCCTGAATAGCCCATGTATTAATGTTCAAAATTGATACAATTAAGTTCTGAGGGTTGTGATCTCATCAGTGGATAAATCCATCGTTAATGGGTGGTGACCTAGGCAGGTAGGGTGTGGCTTGAGGAGGTGGGTTCCTGGGGGTGTGGCCTTAAGGACTGTGCTTATGTCTCTTTTTTATATCATAGTGATAGTGACATACATGCACACAGCACTTGATGGGCTTTCCCCTGGCTCCCTCTCCATTCTCCCCCACTTCCACATACAGGGTATTGAGATTAACGTTGGTATTCTCACATCTGCGCATAATGTCGAGGGAAGTAATTCCCTCATTGCTCTCTTGCTTCCAGCCTCCATGACGTGAGAGTTTAGCCCTTGCTCTCTCCTTCTCTCTGCCTTCCACCACCATGCTCTGATCTCCATAATGAACCTGGCCTAACATGGACTGAACCCCTGAAATCTCCATAACTGTGAGCAAATAAGCCTTCCTTCCTCTAAGTTGTGGTGGTCAGTTGTTTTGGATTATAGCAGTGAGAACATTGACTGAAACACACTCCTAGAGGGCGGAGACCCTGTCAGTTTTGCTCATCTGTGGTATCCTTGGTATGGTATTTCAGTGAAGCAATCAGTGAATCCTACCTCTGGCTTCCTATGAGCCATCCTGGGGGTTTTCTTCAATTCAGATCCAGAATTCCTTCCAGCAAAAGAGAAGCATACTAGCTGTCATGTTTATTTTTGCTGTATTTTGTTCCTGCCTGCCTTTCCAGCCTTATTGCCCTCTCTTCTCAGCCTTCCACTAACTGCCTCATGGACAGTGAAGTGCTTGCCATTCATCGACAGTCTGTTTCTACCTGATGTTTGGTTCACCCTGACCCCCTCAGCACCCTATCCTCTCACCTCCACTCCTAGTCCAACATCCAGAAGTCAACCCCAGTCCTCTCTGCCCATCTCCCCTGCCCTATAGGTTAGAGACCCATCCTATCAGGTCCCATTAAAACCCTGCCCTGTCGTGGTGGCGCACGCTTGTAATCCCAGCATTCGGGAGGCTGAGACCGGAGGATCCAGGTTCAAGGCCAGCCTCAGCTACCTAGTGAGGCACTCCATAACTTAGCGAGACCCGGTTTCAAAATAAAGAATAAAAAATAGGGCTGGGGGTATAGCTTGGAGGTAGAATGCCCCTGAGTTCAATTCCCAGTACCGCAAAAAAAAAAAAAAAAAAAAAAAAAAACTTGCCCTGCTTATCATTTGGTTCCCCACACTGACTCCAGATTATTGGATGCAGGAAAGCAGGAAACAGGTCTTGATCAACTCTATCTCTGGTCCTTAGCACAGTGCCTGACACAGCACAGCTGTTCCATACACGCCTGTTGAGTTAATTCATTAACTAACATGCAAAAGATAATAATAGCCTGCAGTGTCATGGGGCAGAGTGTGGAAAGGATTCCAGTGAATGCTGAGAGTAAAGAGGAAGAAGCAATTGCTGTGAACTTGGGCGGAGGGGGAGGTGGTGTGGAAGGAGAAGCTGGCCGAGATGAAGCACGAAGGCAGATGGAGAACAACCACGGGTAGCAGGGAAGACTGAGAAAAGGGCCAGGCCTTAGAAAAAACAAACCAGATCATGGCCTTCTTCTGTTTAAAGTACCAGTGGCTTCTCCCTGTATTTAGGAAAAAGATCCAAACATCTTATCAAAGCCGGTGAGGTCTCATGGATCAAATCCAGCCCTCAAGCTTTGGAAAAGAGGAAACTGAGTCCCACTGACTTTTACAGGGAGGTTATGATTGCAGTGTTTTGATTTTAAAGTCTTTAATATTTTAAAAATTTTAGAAACTCGTATGTTATATTTTCACTACAAATATATTTGCCTTTGGTTTGAAATCCCTAGGACAGTTTTCCAGAACTCTTTTCTTATGTGAACCAACTCCTGTGAGCCCGCCTTTATGTAACACAGTTGAGCATTTTGTTTTTTCCATCATGACCCATTTGAAAGTTGCCCTATTTAATGCTGCAGGAACCTATTCTGGGCTTGTTTGTCTTTTAAATTGCTATGAGACCTTAATGTTACAGCCTTCAATCAAGGTCTCCTGAGAACCAGGAAAAGAAGCGTGGTTTGTTTTTTCCTTCACTAGTTGCAGAGACTGCTCTTCCTGCCAGCCACTGGGCCAAGGTGACTCCAATGCACTCCTGCCCACACAGAACCTATGGTCCAAGAGAGGAGTACCAGGTGATGAATTTTGAGGCAGGCACTGTGCTGACCACTTTGCCTTTTACTCTCCCCCCAAATCACAAACCATAAATATATCGTTGCCCTCCTAGATGAGAAAACTGCAGCTCAGACACCAAAGGCTTGCCCAAGTCTAGCACCAAGTAAGAGTCAGAGGGGAAACTCAAGCCTAACAATGTCTCCGCCAATGTGCTTCACTTCCATCTAAGGCAAAACAGGATTCAACACACAAAAGAAGAGGAGAAATTGCTTCAAATGTTCCAAGTAAGAGAAGATGCCCTACAAATCATCTACCACCACCCCTGCCCAAGAGGTAATTGTAATAGCTATATGTGCCAGACAATTGTGTGTGCGTGTGTGTGTGTGTGTGTGTGTGTGCACGTGTGTGTGGTACTGGGGATTTAACTCAGGGGCATTTTATTTCCAAGCTACATCTCTAGCACCTTTTAAAATTTTGTTTTGTTTTGTTTTGTTTTTGAAGTAGGGTCTTGCTAGGTTGTTGAGAGTCTCTCAACTTACTGAGGTTATCCTTGAACTTGTTATCTTCCTGTCTCTGCCTCTCAAGTACTGGGATTACAGGCATATGCCACCATACCTGACCTGTCAGCCATTTTTGCAGAACTTTGTTCTTCATTTGAACATCCAGGAAGATAATTCAATTCCATTTTACAGTGAGGATCTTTATAGAGGGCCAGGGAGGCTAAAGAATTTGCACTGGGTCATGTACTTAAAGGCAGAGCAAATATTCCAACATTGTCAGTCTTGGTGCACAGTCTCCCCACCCCCACACATGGCTCCTAGCTTAGAATAAGCAATTAGCATTTATTACTTGTAACTCTAGGAAAATTACTAAGGAAGGACCTCATAAATTGTGCTAAGCAGAGAAGGGCTCATCCTGAGGCAAGAACTTGTGAAAATACATGGGAGAGTTTCAGTCTCTAAAAAGCTGATAAGAATGGGCCCCGGAGACTGGCCAGACACATCTTCTGGTGCATCACAGCAATGCACAGGAGCTCTCCCTGCTGTTATCATCAGCCCCCAAACAGAATGACCTCACATGGGCCTGGGCCAGAGTCAAACTATCCGGAGACAACACTGATACCAAACCCATTCTAGACTGGGTGAAAGCTCTGTAGTCCAGCTTAGGAATCTAAAACCAAAAACAAGACAAATAAAAAACCCAGCAAGAGCCACCAGGGGCCATTCAAGATGGGAGCCCACAGAGAGTGCCAACAGAAAGGTCAGAGAGACCAGGGAGTGAACAGAGACAGCCCGGGCACTGACAGACATGTGTTCACAGCACAAGGGAGTTGCTTCATATTCCAAGCAAACTGAATGCACTTGGGAGAGTACAGATGAAGTCAGAGAGAGGGAGAGAAAAGGAAGAAAAGGGTCAACAATTAAATGGTGCCTTGACTCCGCCAGGCACTGCACTCTGTGAACACATGCCTGCCCCTGAGTGAGTTTGAGAAGGGGGACCTGCTTTCCCTCACTGAGATGGGTCCCCTAGGACCTCTCCTAGAGAGAGTGCCACATGCATTAAAGGTGACTATTGTGTTTATAAGTGTTTTTCATCCATTGAGCCCTCTAACTGCAAACCAACCAATTCATCTAGTGCTCATCCCAAAGAGAGCAAAATGATAGAATGCTAGAAAATAAGACCTCTGTGATGGACTAAGTGAGATTCTACAAAGGGTTACTTTCCTAGTGCGGAGTCATGGGGAATTGGGCTGCATAAGGTTTCAATCTTTCGTGCTGACTTTGGACTCATCCCCAGGTCCAGATGCTCGATACTTCAGGGCATCTTCTGAAGGCCCAGGGCCCATGGCCCAGAGTCTGGCATGAACTGAAATATGGTTCATAAAAAGCGATTTCATTTTTAAATTAAAGATAGCTAAGTTCCTCATCACTAACAACTACAGTGTGGCAGGATAACCCAACAAGGGAAAGTGTATTTGGAAGCTGGAAAGGAAGGAAAGAAGGAAGGAAGGAGGGAGGGAGGGAGAGAGGGAGGGAAAGAAGGAAGGAAGGAAGGAAGGAAGGAAGGAAGGAAGGAAGGAAGGAAATAATCTTTTCCCTACTGCTTCCTCCTTTATCCCTCTACTCCAAGAAATCTAATTCTCTCTCTCTCTCTCTCTCTCTCTCTCTCTCTCTCTCTCTCTCTCTCTCTCTCTCTCTTTCTGTATATATATATATATATATATATATATATATATATATATATTTAAATTTATTTTCAACTAATATATAAAAATATAAAATTTGTATACATCTGTGGGGTACCATGTGAGGTTTTGATACATGTACACATCATATAATATTTAAATCAGGGTAAACGTCTATCTCCTCAAATACTGTTACGGTTTAGATATAGAATGTCCCCTGAAAGAGCTTATGTGTTGATGTTCAGAGCTGATGTGATCAGGGCCATAACTTCATCAGTGAATGGATCTGTTGTAATGGATTTATTGGGTGCTAACTTAGGCTGGTGGGGTATGGCTGGAGGAGGTGGATCACTCTGTGGGTGCTTGTGTCCTTGACTCCCCTTGCTTACACCCTCTTGCTTCTGCCCTTGGTGTGTGAGCAAAGCCCTCTCTCTCTCTCTCTCTCTCTCTCTCTCTCTCTCTCTCTCTCTCTCTCTCTCTCTCTCTCTCTCTCTCTCTCTCTCTCTCTCTCTCTCTCTCTCTCTCTCTCTCTCTCTCTCTCTGACTCCCACCACCATGCGCTGAGCTCCACAGATGTCACCCAGCCTAACATGGACTGAAACCTCTGAAATCTCCAGAATCACGAACTAATGAATCTCCTTCCTCCAAGTTGTTGTCATCAGGTGTTTTGGATCACAGCTGCGAGAATACAGGTGGGAACAAATAGTTATCATTCCTTTTGGTAAAAAAAAAATTCCAAATCCTCTTTTCTAGCTTTTTGAAATATTTGGTATATTGTCATTGTCTATAGTCACTCTGCTATGCAATATCAGGCCAAAACTTCTTTACTCCTATTTGACTATAACTTAGCACCCACTGACCAACCTCTCCCCATCTCTCCCTGCCCTTTATTTTCCCCAGCCTTTATAACCACCATTCTACTCTCAAATTCTATAAGATAAACTTTTTATATTTCACAAATGAGTGAGATTTTACAGTCCTTGTCTTCCTGTGCCTGGCTTATTTTACTTAACATAATGATCTCCATTTCCATCCATGTCTTTGCAAATGACAGGATTTTGTCCTTTTTATGACTGAGTAGTATTCTATTGTGTATATGTTCTACATTTTCCATTTGTTAGTTGATAGACGTTTAAATTATTTGCATTTCTTGGCTATTGTGAATAGTGTTGCACCTAACATAGGAGTGCAGCTGTCTCTGACACACTGATTTCATTTCCTTTGGCTATATACCTAGTCATGGGACTGCTGGATCCTATGATTGTTCTATTTTTAATTTTTTGAGTAATTTTCATATTGTTTTCCATAACAACTATAGTAATTTACAATGGAGGTAGACTCCTGAAGAAAAGGAGCTTTCCTAGAGGGAGTAGACTGTGGACAAAAGGGTGGGGGTATCTGAGAATTGGGAACCCATACCTTACTTCCCTACAGAGTCCCACAGTGCCCTGACCTTGAATGGAAGATTACTCTTCCAGATGCCTCTGAAGGCTGGACACTAAGCCCTGTGAGTGGCCTTGGGCCATGGAGAGGGTCCTTGTCACCAAGTCTACTGTCAGTAGAAGGCTTATGATCTGCAAGCAAGAGCAAGTCCAGGAAAGTTGGAAGTCCCTTCCAAGAAGCAGTATCAGGCAGATGGCAGAAGATCATAGCCCCAGACACCAGCAGGGAAGCAAAAAGCACAATGCAACTCCCACCAACTCCTGCAAGTAAGAGCTCAGATGTCTCCCACGTTTTCCCAGAACCAGGAATCTTGCACACTCAGTGGAAGGAAAGGAGTGAGCCCATGATTGAAGAATGAGGGCAGGGCTCTTAAGCTGTTTTACTTTCTTTTATAAAAATGAATGAATGTATTGTTGCTAAGCCTGAGTTCTGCTCTATATGGAGTTCTTCCTGGACATTATTATTATTATTATTATCATGCCTAAATCAGCAGAGGGTTTCTCCATTTATACTTCCATGTGCAAAAGGACCTGATCTCTATAGGATGCTATTCTTTAGGGATTACGGAAGGCCTCATAATAGCCTTTGCCTTTAACCTCAAAAGTTGGGACCTTTCCCACAGCATCCATTGGTAATATTTGCCATTATCTAATTCAACTTTGTAGAGAACTGAGTTTCTTTATAAAACAACATTGGAACATTCCTCTGTGAATGAATGCCATAGATTACCTTAAGTATGTGGCCTGTATAATGCCTAATACGTACTAAGTGCTTTTTTTATTAAAATAAAATATAAGCAAGTCAATAAATGAATTGATTAAGCTGTGATTTTTTTTATTTGTTTGGAGGTTTTTGTTTTGGTTTGTTTCTTTGTTTTTGCAGTACTAGGGATTTAACCCAGGGGCATTCCACCTCTGAGCCTTATTTTATTTTTATTTGGAAACAGGGTCTCACTAAGTTGCTGAGGCTAGCTTCTAACCTGTGATTTTCCTGTCTCAGTCTCCCAAGTACTGAGATTACAGGCTTGTGCCACCACACCCTGCTTAAACTGTTTTTTTTTTTTTTTGGTTTTTTTTTTGGTTTTTTTTTTTTTGTGGTACTGGGGATTTAACTCAGGGGCATTCTACCTCCGAGCTATACCCCCAGACCTATTTTTTATTCTTTATTTTGAAACCGAGTCTCACTAAGTTGCAGAGTGCCTCACTAGGTAGCTGAGGCTGGCCTTGAACTCGGATCCTCTGGTCTCAGCCTCCCGAATGCTGGGATTATAAACGTGCGCCACCACGCCCGGCTAGCTGGTTTTTTTTAATTAGTAGACCTTTGTATTTTTTAGAAGTTTTAGGTTATTAGAAAGATTGAACTGCAAGTACAGAATTCCCATCTACTGTTCCCAGGCCCTACTCCCACCTAACCCTAATCCCACTCCTTACATAGTTTTTGTTACTACTAACATCTTGCATTGGTGTTGGGACATTTGTTATAATTAATCAATAAACATTGATACATTATTATTAACCAATATCCACAGTTTACAATGCTCGGTGTTGCATACACCCCTGGGTTTTGCCAGTGGTAGAGCGCATGATGTCATGAGGGCTTGGATCTGGACTGCCCCTCAAAGAGCTCATGTGTTGGATGCATGTCCTCCACGCAGCAAGCTTCAGAGGTGGGGCGTGGCTACAGGAGGTGCGTCACTGCAGGCTGGCCATGAGGATTCCATCTCCCAGGTGTCTCCCTGGCGTCTCTCTCTTCTCTCCTTCCCCACCCACTGCTTCCTGGCTGCGAGAAGCTGAGCAGCTGTCCTTTACCATGCTCTGTCACCATGGTGTTTCTGCCTTGGAGCTAGCTGATCATGGACTGAACCTCTGAGAAACCATGAGCCAAAATAAACCTTTCCTTCCCTAAGTTGTTCTTGTCCAGTATTTGGGTCACAGCAATAGAAAGTGGATGGACACAGTCATGTATCTGCCATTATAGCATCTTACACAACATATAGCTTCTGCCCTAAAAATCTTCTCTGCTCCACCCATCCATGCCCAACCCTCATTCCTGGCAACCACTCACCTTTCTCCTGTCTCCATAGTTCTGCCTTTTCCAGAATGTCATGTAGTTGGAACGATACAATATATAGACTTTTCACACTGGCTTCTTTGACTTGGCAATTACATTCAAGGTTCCTCCATGTCTTTTTGTGGCTTGGCAGCTCACTTCTTTTGATTACTGAATAATATGCCATTGATGTACCATGGTTTATTTACCCACTCACCTATTGAAGGACATCCTGGTTGTTTCCAATTTGGGACAATAATAAATAAAACTGGCATAAACATTGTGTGAAGATTTTATGTGGACAAAGTTTTCAGCTCATTTGGGTAAATACCTAGGAGCATAATTGCTGGGTTGTATGGTAAAGACTATGTTTAGCTATGTTAATCCTGGTTTTTAAAAAACCCTTTCTAGCCAACATTATGTCATAAAATAGGGAAAGGGTAGTAAGTTACAAATTGACTTCCCACAGTGTCAAACCAGTAACAAGCCCTGCTTTTACTTGTACTAAAAAAACTATTCAAACTTAGAAGTGTGTTCCTAAATTTTAATATACTTGGATTTAGTGAATAATATGTTAATTGTCCCCCTTGACTTCATTTTGGCCTTTTCAATGTGACTTCCAAAACAGACTGGTCTAAGAAGGTCTCTATCCACAGGAATATATATATTTATATTTATAAGTGTTTATAAATATAAATAAATAAATTTCCTCTAAGAGACCAAATTAATATATCATTAAACTCTATAACCATGCATAAATACAGGATAGAAAAAGATTGCAGATATGCACGTAAGAAAACAAATGAGTTTTCCCATAAACTTATATGGTCAGTCTACATGTGGAGCTAAACTAGGATTTGAGGAGTGGTGTGATGGCGGGGGAGAGGGCAACACGAAGATAAGTTGGCTCCAGGGAGATAGTACTAGAAGCTCTTTTGAAATAATTTCCACAATGTGCAAGTGGCCCTACAACAGGGAAAGATAAGTATATTAAGGGGCAAGATTCGTGTTTGGAGCAAAGAAAAACTAAAACATGAGAAGACAAAACAGGATTTTTCTATTATAACCACTTCACCCCTTCAACTAAAGAGGAAGAATCTTGCCTTTTCTTACACCTATTGCTGTTTTGCTCCCAGTACATATTCAAGCTGAGCTCCGGACATTGCGAGGGGAAGCTTTCACCAAAAGACACATGAAAAAAAGCACTTCATAGCCGGGCGTGTTGGCGCACGCTTGTAATCCCAGCATTTGGGAGGCTAAGACCGGAGGATCCAAGTTTGTAGCCAGCCTCAGCTACCTAGTGAGGCACTCTGCAACTTAATGAGACTCTGTTTCAAAAAAATAAAGAATGCAAAATAGGGCTGGGGGTATAGCTCAGAGGTAGAATGCCCCTGAGTTCAATCCCCAGTACCACAAAAAAAAAAAAGCACTTCATTTTTGTCCCCAAATTTCAACAACACAAAAGTCAAACAAAACCAGAAATTCTGTCCTCTCAGTAATTCAGGTGATTTTTTTAAGTGGTGTTGGAATGAAATCAACATATACATTTTCAGAGCTTTGTAATCATTATTCTCCACCATCCTGGGAAATGAGCACTTGGATGAGCTCCAAGAATCTTAGCAACAAGACAGCAGCTCCTAAGCAGAGCCCCAGTCCTCTGATGGGGCCAGAATCACAGAGACAAAGAACTATTTATCGACGTGAACTGTCTTGCTTCCGAAGCTGGAATCCCAAGGACCAAGCTAATGAGGAGTCTCGGTGCCAGGACGTCATACTGGATAAAGACGGCCAATCCATTAACAGTCTGTATGTCTGCACTCAGCCCAGACTTCGAGGAGATGCAGAGCAAACATATACAGTGGCTTCTGAAAGGCCTTAACACTTGACACTTGAACACCGGGACAATCGCCGTGTTGAGCTGGGAGTGTGGGAAAGGACTTGGGCCGCCGAATGTTTCCTCAACAAACGGGCAGTGCCTGGCGTGGAGCAGAAGAGGCTGCCAGCTGCAGGCCTGGACAGCAACTCCTGAGCTTAACCGGAAACAGGGCTTTCTGTTTGGTGACCCTGAATGTGAGATATGACCTCTCTCCTCTCCTTCCAGCCCCATCTCCCCTAAAGGCCTCCCCCAGGGCCCAAGTATTGGCTTAGCTAGGAGACACAACCTTAGTGCACAACAGAAGTCCCTATAGTTTCAGGGGAGTAATCTACCTAGCTATAAATCTGAAGAGGAGATAACATTTCTTTGTCCCCTCTGGATATTTTTTTACTTGAAAACATCTTGGAGAGACTTGTCAAGTCAAGCACAGAAGAGGGCTTTCATTCATGTCGGTAACAGCCAAAGACAGCTAACATTTACTGTGCTGCACAGAGCAACATACTAAGGACTTAACATACAGCACCTCACTTAATCATCATGACTCTATAAATGGGAAATATCGCAAACCCCATTTTACTGATGGGGTAAAAAGAGGCTTGGAGGGACCAGTGACATCAACATCACCTTGGAACTTGTTAGAAATGAAATTTCCCACTGGGTGTGGTAGTGCACTCCTATAATTCCAGTACTTGGGCGGCTGAGACAGAAGGATCACAGGTTCAAGAACAGCCTCAGCAATGTAGTGAGGCTTTCAGCAACCTAAGGAGACCTTGTTTCAAAACAAAATATAAAATAAAAAGGGCTACGCGTGTAGCTCAGAAGTAGAATGCCTCTGAGATCAATCCCCAGTAACACACACACACACACACACACACACACACACAAATAAATAAATAGAAGAAATGAAATTTCTCAGGCCCCACCTCAGATGCACTGAATCAGAAACTCTAGCGCCAGGACAATCTATCTTTGAACAAGCTCTGCAGGCAAATCTGACGCATCGAGTGTGAGGACATGTGAGCTGGGCAGCCTACCCAAAACCACAGAGCCGGTAGGATCCAAAAACCAGCAGTTTGGCTCCAGAGCCCTCCTCTTAATGACTGTGCTACGAATTTATACAAGAAATAAGAACTCCTGTTCTACCTATTATTACAAACTCCAAATTTAGAGAATCCTCAGGCATCAATAGTCACTTAGCCTCTAAAAATGTCCGGCCAGATCTATCACTGAGAAATCAAGCAGAGAAGCAACCTGCCTTCTCTACAGCATGGCTGGCTTTCTGGCCTTCAGCTTCTGGCTGACTTCACGGGGCACCGTCACATTCCTCGGGAGAATGAAGAAGATTTCCTGCCTGTGGGACACCCCACGCCACCCTAGCCACAAGGACACTCCCAGAGACTACACCCAGGCCTCAGGTAATCTTCGTTTCACACCCACAAGGGCCAGAAGAGCAATTCAAAGGAATGAAGTGAAGAGTCATCGGGCTAAAGACTTAAAAATTAGAAGTATCTGTATTAACCAGGCATGGTGATACACGCCTGTGATTCCAATACTTGGGAGGCTGAGATAGGAGAATTGCAGGTTCAAGGACAGCCTCAGCAATTTGGCAAGACCCTCAGCAACTTAGTGAGACCCTGTTTCAAAATAAAAGAATAAAATAGGACTGGGGGTATAGCTCAGAGGTAGAATGCCCCTGAGTTCCATCCCCAGGACCAAAATATATTTTTAAATCAATACATATATATGTATTAATTATGTATATATATATATATATATATATATATATATATATATATATAAATTTCCCAGGGCTACTGTAACAAAGTGCTACCAACTTGGTGGCTTAGAATAATGGAAGTTTATTGTTACACAGTTCTGGAGGCTAAACATCTGAAATCGAGATATTGGCAGAGCCACGCTCCCCAGAATCCAATAGGAAAAGAACGTTTCCCTGATTCGTCCAGCTTTCGGCGGTCCCAAATGCCCGTTGGCTGTGACAAAATAATTCACAAGGTGTCCTCCCTGTGTCTTCCTGCACTTTCCCTCTATGGCTGTCTCTCTGTCCAAATCTCCCCTTTTTTATAAAGATACCAATCATATAGAATTAGGGGCCCCTCTATTCCATATAACCTCATCTTGACTAATTGCATCTGCAAGGCCCTATTTCAAAATAAGGTCATATTCTGAGTACTGGGGGTTATGACTCTAACATCTGAATTGGGAGGGGCATAATTCAACCTATAAGAGCATCTATTTTGAGAGTGTGGATTAAACTACAGAAATTTCAATGCCAGTTATTTGCTCCAGGACCACGCCAGAGAATCTGAGACTGACAGCCACAAGGCCATCTACCTGAGGGTGGTTTCCCTCCTGGCTGATGATCAAAATCACATGGTACACTTGTTAAAACCAGAGCTACCCAAGCCTTATCTCATACATCCTGAACCAAAAAAGGACTGGAGGGTCTGCAGACCAAACGTGCCTCTGTGATTCTGATGTAGCTAGGCCTTCAGTGCCGGTACGTTTTGGAAGCACAGTCCTAGGCAACCCTCAGAAGGTACTCAACACTCTGCCCCAGGCAATAGCCCAAGATCAGAGTGGAAACCATTATAACTAAACTAGTCAGGGCAGTGAAGAGTGGGAACCTTGGACTGGGCATCAAGGCTCACTAACTACTTGTACCTCTCAGAACCCCCTCTTCATCTGTTTGCTTCTCATTGTTGATCTTCTCATTCCAAAGAGCACAGTTGAGCAAGCCAAGAAAAGGAAACCTGATTCATCAAAGGATATAGGTCCCATGGAATCCAAGGGCAGGAAATAATCCGCCTGGCTTCAGTTCTGTGAGGAACTGAGGCCCTTCCAAAGCTGTACGACTCATCTCCCCAAGGTCTGCTCTTGCTCATGTCTCTCTTTCTCTCCACCAAAAGGCTTCCCTTGTCAGTCCCTCAGCCTGTGCAGTAGTCATCATGGTCACCTTGGTTCTCAAGGCCACACAACCTTTCAACTCCGTCCCCTACTGCTCAATGGCTCAGTCTCTCAATGTCCAAATTCTAAATTCCCAGAGAGAAATCCAAGTCCATCCTAGGTCAGGCAACTTTCCTTTACCTGGTCAGCTGTGACTAAAGGGTACCTCAGCTGGCACCTCCTCAAGGGATGAGGGTGAGTAGGTGTGCTCAGGAGGCAGGTAGTAGACCCAAAGCATGTCTACTACAGTAGTGAGGAAAAGTCATTGTTATTTTTTTTTCCTTGGTACTAGGGATCAAACCCCAGGACATTCTACCTCTGAGTTACACCCCCAACCTTTTTATTTTGAAACATGGTCTTGCTAAGTTGCTGACAGTCTTGCCAAGTTGCTGAGGCTGGCTTTGAACCTGCAATCCTCTGGTCTCAGCCTCCTAAGTGCTGGGATTATAGGCCTGTGCCACCACGCCCAGCTTCATGATCATTTTTTAAGCACCTACTAGATGGGAGGTACTGAGCTATGTGACATGTGATTCTCACATCAGACATTCAAGGTGGTCATTGCAGATATGGCTGCTGAGTTGAGGTGACTTGCCCCAAGGTCACTCAGCTAGTAAGAGATGGAAACAAATTCCAGTCCAAGTCTACCAGTTACCAAATGGTTCCATTTCATCAAGTCAGTAAAAATATAAATAATACGAAGGTTAATAATCTACACCCTGCATATCCCACCAGACTGTATTGGGCATAAAATGAAACCACAGACTGGAAAGTGCCTTGGGATAGCCAAACACTGGTAGATAAAGCATCCAAATGTGCCTGATGCCACCACGCCACAGCGTAGTGTTTTCTCACTGGGCATGTCCCTCAAGACTGAAGAGTATTTGTTCATCTCTGTTCTCTGTGGCCACACTTGGTCAAGACCCCAGCAAGACTGTAGCAACTGCCCAAGACCTCCTGGAAGGAACCACCTGTTGCTTACAACCTGGTGGTGTGGCCCCACACAGACAGGATCTGAATTCTCTGCCCTGAGTGTGACACACTGAGGCAGGCAGATGTTTGAATTGGAGCAACTTTGGTTTTCACTTGGAAACTCAGCTGAAAGAGTTGGTTAATTTGGCTCAAGTTTGGTATAACAGCACAAGCCATAATCACAAGCAACTCGCAAATGTTAATGGCACCCTTCAAACTCCACGATGGGGGTCAGGCCCGTGGAGGTTCTGCCCAGTGAGGGAGGTAGGTCCAGGCTCAGACATGGTAGAAATGAGACTGAAGCAGGACATGCTTTTTGGCTCTGATGCCCGTTCATTTTATGTGTCAACTTGGCCAGGCTGCAGTGCCCAACCATTTGGTCACACGCTAGCGTAGGTGTTTCTGTGGTGGTATTTGTAGATGTGAGAAACATCTACAATCAGTTGACTCTAAGTAAAGCAGATTCCCCTCTATAACGTAGGCCAGTTTCATCTAATCAATGGAAGGTCTTAAAAGCAAACACTAAGGTTTCCCAGGAAAGAATCAATTCTGCATCCTGAAATTCTGCCTGAGTTTCCATCCTGCTGGGCTGCCCAACGAACTTCAGACTAGAGACTTTGATATCAATTCTCACCTGAATTTCCAGCATGCTATGGACCCTGTGATCCCTGAAAATAAATCTGTCTCACTCACCCTTTATTCTCTCCAGGGAATCCTGAGTAATAGAGTCCTCAAGAACTGGACCACTAGTGTCAGCCTGATGACAGTCACCGCACATCAACTGAGTAGCTGCTGTAGGTGGGGCACTGGACCATGCTGTGTGATGCCCAGGGCAGGTGCTGGAGAGTAAGTCCCCTCCACCCGCCATTGGCTCCTGTCCCTCCCCCAGACACTCAGGTAGCCTCAGTGAGCTCCCTTGCATTGGTATAGAGAGCCCAATTCCTCAACGTACAGACCAGCTGCCTGGGCATCACCTGGGAGCTTAGTAGAAATGCAGAACTCCAGGCCCCACCTCAGACCGACCGAATCGGAAGCTTCAGCTTAACAAGATTTCTAGGTTATCCAAATACATGTAAAGCTTGAGAGGCACTGTGACTGAAAGCAGCCAGATTTTCCAGGATGAATGCAGAACCAAATGTTATAGATACAGGTGGAGTTCCTGGTGGGACTCCAGCCAGCTTTGAGCACTTGGGCAAAACTAATAAGGAAATAGTTTAGAACTATCCAGCAATAATAGGTCACATGAGTGAAGTTTCACTATGTCCCAGGGACTGAACAAGGCCTGCTATGTATATTAACTCTTCCAATCCTCCCCTATGGGGATGACATTATTATAATTACATTTTACAAATGGCAAAAGTGAAAGGCAGAGAGGCTAAGCAAATTTCCCAAGGTCAGGCAGCAAATAGAGTTGAGTCCAGATTTGAACTCAGAGAACGTAGCTCCACAGGCATATGTTCCCTCGCTGGTTAAAAGCACAGGGTCTTCCTAATGTTATCTCAGGTTTATAAGACAAGTTCTAGCATGGAAGAAATTCTATCTGGCTGTAGAATTCGAAGAAAGCTTCATAAAGAAGGTAACTTTGACGGGGTCTTGGGATAACAAGTAGGAGTTATAAGATACGGTGCCTTCCGTAATCAAGATGGAATTTTCCACGCAGCCGAGTATTCCTGTGTCAACGTCATTCCCTCTGCCCAGAACATCCTCACCTTTACCCCTCCCCCTGGTTACCTGGTTTCCCCAGGTGCATGGCATCTTTCAGATCCCTGCCTTCCAACACCCTCAAACTATGTTAGAACTCTCCTAACGCTAATGGCTTTTACTTCACTTATAATTAAACAGTTATTATGAGAGAGTATCCGATCCTCCCACCAGACTGTGAGCTTTGGTGGCAGGGACTGTTTCTGTTTCTAAGCACTTATGAATCTCTGGGGTCCAGCCCAGTGCCTGGAACCCACTCAGCTCTCAGAACCCAGTGACTATTAAGCATATGCACAGTAAGGATCGTTTGTAGCTCGGTCACCAACCATTTCCCCTGACCGAAGTCAGAAAATGAACTGTGGCCCCAGGCAAAAACCCATCCTCCCTTGCTTAATTGACAAACAAGAATGCTGCCAAACCTACATATCTTGGGTTTATTCATTTCAACTCACTCCTGATTTGAAGTTGCAATGAGCACAAATAGCTGCTGATACTCCCAACAGCTGCTATTCGTACAAGGTTAGCCCCAAAACATAAGTCAGAAGAACAAGATAAATCATGTATTACAATTAAAAACATGGGACATATCCTAACAATACTGTGGAGTCTCAAAAAAAAAATGAGATAGAAAAGGAATGAAACTAAGCTAAATCCTGCTATGTTTAAGACACTGTGAGGTTAGTTCAAACACCAGTAATGTTGGCTTAAAGGGAAATTCTTCAGAATTATATAATAGGTTCAACCAGTTTTTCCAAGTAAGTTCTCTTTTCAATATAAAAACCTTCTTTCAGAGGCCAGTGCTGTTATGATAAAGGATTAGTTGAATGGTCAATGAAAGGAGTCATTGCAATTTGGAGCCTACCTCGTGTGGTCTGTTCTGGGACCCACTGCAAAGCCTTCATCCCAGGCCACTTGGCTACGATGGTGTTTAACTAAAGGCATCACTTTTCCAAATCAGGTTGCCATTTATCAAAGCTGCAATTCTTCTTCTTAGGATCCAGGTTCATGGTCGTTTGCTTGTTTACTGAGTCTCAGTTGGTCTTTTTTAACCCCAAATATAAATACGTCTCCAACTCTGATTTAGATCCAAGGACTTTTAAAAGAAAGCCATACTTCAGAATGTTGTTTCTTCTTGTAGGGAGAGTTTATCAGATCCCATCACACACATATTGATTTTTGTGAAAACAAACTCAGTTGAAAACCAATAAGAAGCACAGCTTTGGGACTGGTGACAGAGAAAACAAATTATAAATGTAGCTGTGAGCTCCACTGGCAGAGGTTTCTTTGATTCCCCAAATACAGCAAAGGATCTGCTCATGGACATTCAATTCTCCTGCAACTCAAGATTGCCCCAAGCAAATGTAATTCAAAGCAGGGATATCCAGCTCAATCTCCAGGGTGACTTGATGGCAGCAATAATTACTTTTGGAAAGCAGGATTTCTGCAGACGAAGGAATGATTGTGTTCACAGTGGCCCTTTGAGATGTTTGAGTTTTGTTCGCTAGCTTGCTCAGATGAAGACAGAAATTTTAGGAAATCAGAGGGAAAATTCTTCAATGCTGATTGCTAATGTCCCTGCTAAGTTTTAGATCTCTAAAGAGAAATGGCTCATTTATGCCTGTTTGACCATCTGCTTACTGGCCTCGTGCACTAAAGATAACAGAAAGTTTGACATTTTTCTCTGCTAGGCAAAGTCCTGCCAAATATTTATTATTCTGGGTAAGGTTATCTGCATTTAGCCAACTCTTCCTCATTTAGGACTTTCCAAAAGCCATCAGGCACTGAAACTTAAATTTAACCACTTAGGCCAGGAATCTCACAGTGGCAACCTACTAGCTAAATACAGCTGGCATATGGGTGTCAGTTGGCTCTGACAGCGTTTTTTTTTTAAATTGAATTTCCATGTCTTTGGACACCCTACCCCTTCTATTACATACACTTGGTCTACTTCACTAATTGACATTACCTGCTTGTTCTTGAAGGCATTTGAGCTCATTACCCCCTATAAAGATGGAAATCAGTCTGAAAAGTGTGGTTATATCCTTCCCAGTCTCCTTTAACAGAGTATCTGGAGAATGACTGGAGTTTGTCATCATAACACACCCACGGGCCCTCATGGGTTATCTGGATTTAAAGTTTCCTTATCTTGTCCCTTTCCATCTGGTTATTGTTATTATTATCATCACTGTTGTCTGACGTGACTACCACCATCATTCAAAACATATACAGTACTAAGGATTTTTGCAGTACTAAGGATTCAACCCAGCACCTCGCATATGCTAGGCAAGCACTCTGCCACTGGGTTACATCCCTAACCCACACACTGTCTCTTTTAACACACACACACACACACCTTCACTGTTCTGGGAGCTTGGACACAAGAAAGTAATTTATGGTAAGTAAGATCTGAGCTAGGAAGTCAGTCCTTAACAGCAATGTCTGTTTTTAATGAACTTTAGTGCTAACTCTTTATTCACCACTTTGCTCAGGAATCATCAGTGTCTAGTTACAGACTCTTCAAAAGAGGTTAGTAAACACATGAGTCCTGTCTAATCAAAGAGTTAGCAATTAAAATTCCAAGAGCTGGATTCCCATGAAGAATCAAAAACCTACTCACTGGGCCAAATAAAAAGCATGCCTGCTGACCTTTAGTTCTTGGCCATCAATGCCAACTACACAAAACAAACAACTAGAAGCAAACAGCAATAGACGTTCCACCCTTGAGTTGATCAGCAGCACTGAGAGCAATTTGCACCCGCGACTGTCCTTTGGGTCACTCACACAAGCAGCGAGCCACTTTTCATTAACTGGACGACTATGGCCAAACTAGCCAAGCCAAGAACCTCTTCTCATTCTGTACAAAGCAGCTCGCTCAGAAGGGCCAGGGCTGCCTCACTCCCTCCCATCCAATCAGACAAGTGTTTAATCCTTCTCACCTATTTTATCATCAAGAGTCCCAGAGCTACCTTCCGATTCCCATCTCTCTCCCTTGGCCCCCCGGCCATGCTTTTGTGTGTGTGTGTGTGTGTGTGTGTGTGTGTGTGTGTGTGTGTGTGTTTAATACTTTTATTGGTGCATTGTAGCCTCACATCATAATGTAGTTCAGTGACATACATGCATACAGCACTTGGAGAGCTTCCCCCCCGGCTCCCTCTTCACTCCCTCCCCTTCCCCATACAGGATACTGAGATTGGCATTGGTAATTTCATGCTTTCTAACCCTTTGTTCTCATTGCATTGCTTCCAGGTTAAGACAGACTTCAGTCTGTTTCCCAGAGAACAAAAGACAACTTTCTTCAACCTCCATCACCTGGCCACACCTCAACCTTGCCGCAGCCCCAGCTCTTCCGGCCAAGCACATTTATCTCTCTGCTTTCCTGCCACATCACAAGCATTGCCACTTCTTGCCTTTCTCATGCTCTGTTCTCTTCTGCCACACTATCTCCTTTCCTCTCCATCTGTCCAAATGCCACCATTTTTCATGTCTCCACTCGAGAAGCCATTCCCAGCCACCCCACTCCTCAAGAACCCTTGCACTCAGCGTCTTATGGTTCCCAATGTTTTAAGCATTCCTCTTGTTTTCCATTGTCCTGGGCATCAGCTCTGGAACAGAGCAGACATCTTACCTGAAACTTCTTTGGAGGCTCCTGTCCAATGTCCATCCCTCTAAATACAAACATGCTCAATGATCATACCCCATTGTGCATGGAGACCAAAAGACTGGCCAGGGGTCTATGAGGAGGAACCGCAGTGCCTGTCCCAGGGTGACACATTGCCCTGCGAGTTTCATGGAGAAAGTGCACCCACGTGGGCCAAGTTCCCAGATGCCTTGAAAGAAAGGACCAGTCAGCCCCCTCCCCTCCCCAGCCCCTCCATGCTCACCAGACAGCATTGAAAATGCACCTCAGTGTGTTCGTCTTTTATTTGGAAAGGAAACAAGTCTTGACATTCTATTTCTCCCATTTCATTAAGGATGGAGGTCATCCCAGGAAGGGGAAGGGTGACTTCCAGAAAGAACTTGGGAGGGAGTAGGACTGGGGGTGGGGAGGACTCTCATCCCTTCTCTCGGCCTGCTTCATCCTTTGCAGAGAACAAGCCAGCTTTCACAGTGAATTATTTTCAGTGAGTCCTCTGCCAGGACTTGGCTCTCCCTAGCTGAGGCAGTCCCCAGAAGGACTGAGTGATGATAGTTCAAGGTCAGACAAGGTGTCCAGACAGAACTGGACAGAGGAGAGAAGATGGCACTGAGACAGCTGAGAGCTAAGGGGGAGAAATGGGGGACAAGGAAGATGGCAGGAGGTATGTGTTAAACAGAAGCCCCAGGGGGGCGGGGGTGCTGAACCTCTCTCTCTCTCTCTCTCTCTCTCTATCTCTCTATCTCTCTCCCCTTCACTTTCTCTCCTCTTCTCTACTCCCCAGAAAGTTCCTATAAATAAACAATAAAACCCCTGCCAGAGGACCCTGATTAACTCTTGCAGCGTTCTGGCCATAAGTGTAGAAATCCTCACACTTTCCTCATCTCACAGTTTGAAAGGCACTTTCTTATATGTGATTCCTACACCACACACTTTTTTTTGTGTGTGTGTGGTACTGGGGATTGAACTCAGGGGCATTCTACCTCCGAGCTATACCCCCAGCCCTACTTTTTGTTTTATTCTTTATTTTGAAACCGAGTCTCACTAAGTTGCAGAGTGCCTCATTAGTAGCTGAGGCTGGCCACGAACCCGGATCCTCCAGTCTCAGCCTCCCGAATGCTGGGATTACAAGCGTGCGCCACCACGCCCAGCCACCAAACACTTTTAAAAGTCCTCTAAGCCCATCCCCCTCAGTCTCATACATGGAGTTGGGCTCTGGGTACCCGGCACCCACTCTCAAAACTCTTAGCCTTAAGATTATAAGCATCACACTGTGCCATTCAAAAAAAATCTCCTGTGGTTCAGGCTATTTACCTTTTGTAATCTTTTAAATGATGAATAATTGTATATGTTTATGAGGTACAATGGGATGTTTTAATACAGGTATGCATTGGGGAATGATCAATTCAGACTAATTAACATATCCATTGCCTCACATACTTAACCATTCCTTTGCAGTGAGAACATTTAAAATCTCTGTTAGCATGGATTACAAAATTATGGGATATGCACACAATGGAATTTTACCCAGCAATAAAGAAGAACAAAACTATGTTATCTTCAGGAAAATGGATGGACCTGGAGAATACTATGTTAAGTAAGATTAGCCTGTCACGGAAAGTGAAAGGTCATATTCTTGCTCATATGTGGAAGCTTGGGAGAAATTGCGATACAAGAGGGACTTTAAGATAAAGGAAGAGAAACCCCAATGGAGTGATGGAGGGGGTTGAGAGGGGCGGGGGGAGTGGGGGGAGAATTAATGAAGGAAACACTTCAATTGACGTGATTTACATATGTGAAATTATGGATACCAATCTCAATATCATATGTGTGGGGAGGGAAGCAAAAGGAGCTCACCAAGTGCTGTGTGCACATATGTCTCCATCACTCTGAACTAGGTTAGATGTGAGACCACAATGCACCAATAAAATATATTTTTAAAAATCTCTCTCAGCAAATTTGAAATATGCGTTATCATTAACTAAAGTCACTCTTCTGTGCAAAAGATCACCAGAACGTATTCATCTTGTGGAACTGAGACCTTAGACACTTTAACCACCTACTATCTCCCCTTTCCCTACCTACCTCCACCTCCCTCAGCCTCTACAACCACCATTAACTTTCTGCTTCTGTGAGTTTGAGTTTTTTGGATCCCACATACATATAATGAGATCGTGCAGTATTTGTCTTTCTGCATCTAGCTTATTTCACTTAACATAATGTCTCATCCATGCTGTCACAAATGACAGAATGTGCTTCTTTGTATGGCTGAATAATATTCCATTATATATATATATATATAGATAGATAGATAGATAGAGATAGAGATATAGATATATAGATATATAGATATATATACCACTTTTCTTCTTTTTTTTTCTTTTTTCTGGAAGTACTAGGGATTGAACTCTGGGGCATTATACATCTCCCAGCCTTATTTATTTATTTATTTATATTTATTAATTTATATTTATTTATTTATTTTGAAACAGTCTCATTAAGTTGCAGAGGACATAAATTCCTGAGATTAGCTGCAAACCTGAGTTCTTCCTGTGTCAGCTTTCCAAATACAGGGACTACAAAGCATGTGCCACCACACCCAGCTTATATACTACATTTTTTTTATCTGTTCATTTGGTATCTGTTCATCTTGGATGGTTT
>PVLC010004399.1:38396-85695 GCA_004027655.1 Graphiurus murinus
TTTTTTTTTTTTTTTTTTTTTTTTTTTTTTTTTTTTTTTTTTTTTTTTTTTTTTTTTTTTGCGGTACTGGGGATTGAACCCAGGGGCATTCTACCTCTGAGCTATACCCCCGGTCCTATTTTTTATTCTTTATTTTGAAACAGGGTCTCCATACATTGCAGAGGGCCTCACTAGGTAGCTGAGGCTGGCCGAAAACCCGTATCCTCCTGTCTCAGCCTCCCAAGTACTGGGATTACAAATGTGCGCCACCACGCCCGGCTTTAGTGCTGCAATAAACATGGGAGTTTAGACATATCTTCAACATACTGACTTAATTCATGAATATATACCCAAAAGTAGGATTGTTTGATATATGTAACTTTTTTTTTTTTTTTTCGGTACTGAGGATTTAACTCAGGGGCATTCTACCTCTAAGCTATACCCCCAGCCCTATTTTTTATTCTTTATTTTGAATCCGGGCCTCACTAAGTTGCCGAGAGCCTCACTAAGTAGCTGAGGCTAGCCACCAACCCGTATCCTCCTCTCTCAGCCTCCCAAGTACTGGGATTACAAGCGTGCGCCACCGCACCTGGCCCTACTCACTTTTTAATAGTTATTTGTTTTCTTGTTATTGAGTAGTTTGAGTTCCTTACATATTTTGGATATGAGCCTCTTGTCTAACACATGATTTACAAATATTTTCTCACAATCTGTGGGTTGTCTCTTTACTCTGTTTCCTTTGCTGTGCACAAGCTTTTTAATTTTATGCGATCCAATTTGTCTATTTTTACTTTTATTGCCTGTGCTTTTGTAGTCATATCCAAGAAATCAGTGACAAGACTAATAGTGCAGCACTTTCTTGCTATGTTTTTTCTAGGATTTTTACAGTTCTAGATCTTACATTTAAGTCTTTAACCACATATATTTTGAAACATTATTTGCACACCCCTAACAATCAGAACCACCATCTTTTAGACATTGGCTCTGTCCCAAGGGATGCACCAAATAAGGTCTTTACATACATGATGTCATTTAAATTTTGTATGAATTCCAAAGGGTTGATATGATCCAGGCATTTCATTGATAAGGAAAAGGAAACTCTGATGTTAGAGCACTCACCTGAGATCCTAATTGTAGAGCGTGGGAAACAGTGGTTGGGACGCAGGTCTGTATGACTATGCTGCACTTGTCCTTAACCCTTGCCTTAAGGTTTTCTTACTAAGAGTCCCTTGGCATCAAGGATTCCAGAGCATCCCCAGGAGAATCTAGTCAGACACTAGGAATACCAGTATTAATAACCAGTCAAATTTCCCCATGCCCAAAGTGATGTCTTTTACTTTTCACTTCAACAAACATTTCTTTTGAAATGTTTGTACTAGGAATTATGGATAGAGCAGACATGTCTTGTCATCATAAAGTTTATAGCCCAGTTGAGGAGACAGTCCATAAATGGGCACACAATTATATACAAGAACCAGTTCAGCAAGACATTCAAATCAACAGAGAGTAAACATGACATACTTCCCACCTTTCCCACTGTCCTCAACTAAGCTATGTCAAATCATCTCCTTTCTTTTTCCTCCCTCTTCAAATATCTCAGACAGATTCCATTACTTCCTATTACTTCAGTTATTCAAATGTGGCTCAGATCAATTTAAACTCCCATCGCATACGTTCTCTGAAACCCTCTGCCTCGCAGAGTAGCCAAGATTGGCTGCAGGAGGGGCTGGGATGGATGGGCTGGGTCTGCTCTGTACTCCCCTCCCCACCTGGCTCTCCCAGGTGGTTTCCTCTGCATTAGGGGCAGGAAGGGAAATGGGGCTTGGACAATCCTCCCACCCCCAGCTCTTGCCATCTGCTGTCTGCCTCACAGACCCCTTGCTGCAGGAGAGCCCCCCCTCCTGACACCAGGCACCCTAGGGGACTGCAGCAAGTCATCAGAAGCCTAGCACTTTCCTCAGTGTCCTTTTGACCCATGGAAAATCCAACCATCCCTCTCTGCCCAGCTTGGGAGAGGTCCTGCCCCATCACCAGCCACCTCTCTCTCCATTCTTTCTTTTCCCCTAGAACAGAGATGACAGCAAGACCATTGCCCAAGCAGATGTTCAGCCAGGAAATGTGAGGTTAGCATGACCCCTGACTCTCTCTTGGTTTGGAGGATGGGGATAAAACAGCCCTTCCCTGGCCCCTGGGTGAGTTTGGTCACCAGCAACTCTATACCTCCCACAAACTGAGGACTCAGAATCCCAGCCCCCTTCCCCAACTCAAACTTCTCCTTAGACACCCAGAACAGGGGCAGATTGATGGTATTCACACCAGTTCCAACTCAATTGTCGAAGACTAGTTGGGAGCTCTCCTTAGAAAGTTGGAGTGCTTAGCACTTCTAGTATCATGTGACTTTGGGCCTTACAGCCATTCCAAGACAATAGAAAAAGTCTCACTCGATACCAGATAACACATGCCATTATCACTGGAGAAACAGGTAATGAAGAAAAAGAACAGGACATGCCCATGCTCTGGAATCACACTTCTTGGGTTCAAATCCCATCCTGGCCCTTAGTAACTGTGTGACCTGAGCAAACAACTTAACCTCTCCGTACCTCAGCTTTCCATTTTGTAAAGTGGTGATGATAATAGTGCATACCTCATAAGATTAAAATAAGAAAATAGAAATAAAACTCTTGGCACAGTACCTGCAGCATTACCAGATGCGTGATAAGCCTAAGTTCCAAAAGGACAGGGGTGGAGGGATCCAGGCACCTCTTTCTTGGGCACTCAACAACATTTGATGAGATGATAAATGAGGAAGGGTAGGCAAGAATGCCTGTGTGAGACCGGGCAGTCAGAGAGGACCAGTCTGCAGAGGTGACATGTAAGCCTTGACATGGAGGATGAGAGAGAAGTCAAAGGATGAAGTGGAAACAGAAGGAACAATGAGAGTATTTATTTCATGCTACTTTGTGATAAATGTCTCCCAAGTTCAATTTTGACAGGTTGTACTGGGATTGCATCCCATAATCAACCTAGAGAAGTTGCTTTCCATATGTTAATGCAGTGTGTGAATACGGACTCATAAATATGAATCTCCTCTGGACCAAAGGTTGTGATAACTCCCAGCAGCCCAAGTCCTCCTGGTGCCTGGTCCACACCACAGCCACTATGATGGAGCAGTCAGCAACCCCACCATTTTCCCTGCTGGTGGACTGCTCGGTGTCTTCCAGGAGCCTCCCACTTCTCCGAGACATGCTTTCTATCTGTAAAGGAAGTCCAGAGACCAAAGCTCTCCAAGGCCTGCCTCTGTCTATGACCCTTCAGTGCCCTCCTATGCTAATGTCAGACTGCCCCCAACCCAGTCTGTAATCCTAGTACTTGGGAGGCTGAGACAGGAGGATCGTAGGTTCAAGGGCAGCCTCAGTGATTTAGTGAGCCCCTGTTTCAAAGTAAAAACATAAAATAAGGCTGGGGGTATAGCTCAGAGGTAAAGCACCCCTGGTTCAATCCTCAGTATGAGAGAGAAAGAGAGAGAGAGAGAGAGAGAGAGAGAATGAGAACACAACCAGAACAAAGCCAGGCTGGGGACAGATGTGGAGCAAAGAGGTAGGAAAGGAGCAGCTGAGTTTGTTCCCATCACAGAACACACTCAGCTGAGAATTCCACAGCAGGCACACCAAGAATGGTGGCTAAAAGTGGAAAGAAGAACACAGACAATCCTCAGGCATCTAAAGGACTGAGCTGTGAAAACATAAGTGGGGTCAAAGGTCCCCAACATTCACCAGGCCAAGAATGCAGATGGGGGCCCTCCTGGCCAGTGTCCTTCTCTTCTCGCCCTGGCTTCCTCTGGCTCTGCTGGGGCGCCACCTTCACACAGTGACACTACTGCCCACAGGTCCCAGCACTGTCTACATGCACTCCCCATCCATCCAAACAGCCACCTCTCAGGTCCAAGGGTGCAACCACTGATAGTGTAGGTCACCCCCAGGAGGCCATACTAAAGCAGAGGTGGCCCTGGAGGTGGGATCAGGACATTTGGAGAAGCAATGCTAGGGCCCAGGGGTGCTGTGAGCATGGTCTAGGAGGGAGACATGTGCAGGCTCCAGGTGGAGACACATCCCCTTGGACTCATGGATTCCTCACTCTACAGGGAAGATGTGGCTGAGGAAGGTCAGAGAGGAGCCTCTAAGGTGCAGGGGCCTGAGGGTGGGGTTTGAAGTGGTATCCAGAGCTTATTGATGGAGGACCAGAAGGTAGAACTGGGACAACAGACGGGCATCAGGAGGAAGAAAAGTGCTTGGGGAACTTGCTTCCCGCTCCTCCTGCACAAATATATGTGTCCAGCACTAAACCAATCCACACCTCCCGTTATCCATAGGATAATGTCTGTGGATGCTTCACTCTCACTCAATGCATATAAAAATACAATCTTTCTCCCAAAATTCACAAAATTGTCTGCTTCGGTTGGTGGTACCATCATTTTCCCATGTCCCAGGCTAAAACAATGAAGCCATCCTTTACTTCATACTTTCCACCTTCTCCAATATCCAGTTAATCAGTCTGTCTGAGCCTCCCTAGCTAGCATTTTTTAAATTGTGTGTGTATGTGCAGGCATCTGCATGTGTCTGAGTGTGTGTGTGTGTGTGTGTGTGTGTGTGTGTGTGTGTGTATAAAACAAAACCTGTTTGTAAGCCAGGTGTGGTTGTGCATGCCTGTAATCCCAGTAATTGGGAAGCTGAGACAGAAGGATTGAAGGTTCAAGGCAGCCTCAACAACTTGGTGGGACTCTCTGAAACCTAGGGAGACTCTGCTTCAAAACAAAAAAATAAAAAGGGTTGGGGGTCTAGCTTGGAGGTAGAATGCCCCTGGGTTCAATCTCCAGAACCAAAATAAGAAGAAAAAAAAAACCTGTTTGTAGTGAGAGGGCAGACTTTGGAAAATAGACAAACAAAAGTAGCGATTCAAAGCAATCTCTCCTGTTGAAAAACGAGACTCTACCGCACTATCATGCCTTCACTGGCAGCGTCCAGGGCCTCCCTCCACCTGCAGCGGCCCTGTCAGCATGATGACAACTCAAAGGGCACTTCAGTGCCAGCACCTACATAAAGCTCTAGGATCCCCAAACTATTTCGTGATGACAGTCTAGTTTAAATATGCACATAACTGGGGGGAGGGAGGGCGGGGGGAGGGGGTTGCTTCCACTTTTTTAAGTTGTTAGTCAGAACTTTGGTAGCAGCAAGATGGAGATTCTGGAGAGGTCTGATTCTAGGTAATCTAAAGGTCAGGGCCAAAGAGTGTCAGCTGCTGAAAGAAGAGAGTACATCATACATCCAAAAGAGACACATGAACAAGCAGTGTATTGCCTGGGGGTATACAAAGATTAATTTTGAAGTTTGCATCACCCATGGTGGATGTAACTGGACACTTGAGTCTTTGTGTGTCTCTGGTTACAGCTGGTTTTAGTTACTTTGAACCTGATCAGCATTATAAATGGCTAGAGTGAATTCCTGCTAAAGGAGTAAGGATCAGCATATGACACACCTGCTCCTGTGACTCAGTGGACCCATGGTTGTCACGGGCTGTTAATACATGAGCTGTCACTCCATTGACAGAGCATGAATGATGCCAAGGGTGGTACCAGCAAATAGCCCATCTTCATGGCTGTCTTCTTTTGTGATATGTGGTGTCTCTCTTTCATTTTAATGGCAAGCTTTGAGCAAAGGTGTGGCCTGATCATTGTTTTCAAACACCGTGAACCTAGACAGTGATATAATGGAACTGTTCCTGAGACAGGGAGATGCCTCTCTCTACCCTGGTTTGATGAGCTCTTACTATAGACAAATAAGGGCTGGAAGACTGTGCTAGATTTCAGAAGGGCAGGGTGGTGTCAGTGCCTGTAATTGTAGTGGTATCAGCAAGGGGCTTTCCCGAACACAGGTGCCATTCAGGGAAGGTGGCGACCATGTTCAATAAGAGTATCGTTACTGAGCCAGGCATGGTGGCACACGCTTGTAATCCCAGTACTTGGAAGCCTGAGACAGGAGGATCCCAGGTTCTTAGCCAGCCTCAGCTACTTAGTGAGGCCCTCTGCAACTTAGTGAGACCCTGTTTCAAAATAAAGAATAAAAAGAATAGGGATGGGGGTTTAGCTCAGAGGTAGAATGCCCCCAGAGAGTAGCTGGTTCCTTCCAAAAACACATAAGAGTGTAACTTTTATTTTCATGTCTGCAGCAGCAGTGAAAGCTCAATGGAACATTCTACTCAATTTGATGCAATCTGGCATGCCAAAATCATAAAAGTCAGAAGCAACATGTTAAAACAGTTTATTGTCATGAATTCAGGCCATATCCTAAAGACTGCCAGAACCATGCTGCCAAATACCAGATGTTCCAAAATAATTATTGTTCTTAAGGGTTATGCTGGGAAGAAATCAACCTCATCCTCAATTCCTCCAAAAACCAAGGAAAAGAGTCAGGCGTGGTGGTGCACGCTTGTAATCCCAGCATTTGGGAGGCTGAGACTGGAGGATCCGGGTTGGAGGTCAGCCTCAGCTACCTAGTGAGGCACACCTCAGCTACCTAGTAAGGTACTCTGCAACTTAATGAGACTCTATCTCAAAATAAAGAATAAAAAATAGGGCTGGGGGTGTAGCTCGGAGGTAGAATGCCCCTGGGTTCAATCCCCAGTACCGCAAAAAAAAACCAAGGAAAAGAAAATTAGAAGATGCACATAGGGAAGTTCTGACTGTGCTTGTAGCAAAAAATAAAATTTATTTAATTTTTATTATAAGATATTATTTATGTATAAAATAATATATATTATATATAAATGGTTTCTTAGAAAATATTAGCAATGCTTTTGGATCTTCTTTTGTATCTTCCTTCCACCTTTCTTCTATCCTCTTTCCATGGAAGTAATTTGTCCCTTAGGACAACCTCTATTTTTATTCCCTTGATTTCCTTTATTATTTTCATATATATATAATTTTATACTAATTAAGAATTTTTATATTTACTTTTGTATGGTTTTGAACCTTATGTAAATGAATCATATTATATGTATTTCTGTAAACTACCTTTTATGCTCAGCTTTGTGTTAATGAAATTCATTCATGTTGGTAGAAGTAGAAACCATTCATCTTCACTTACTGTTTATATCCCATTTAGACAATTTGTCTAATTTGTACTTAGAGGATTTTTACATTGGTTTTAGTTTTTGCTTTCTCAAGGGATACTATTATAAACATACTTGTATATCTCCTGATGTACATGTGCAAGAGTTTCTCCATAAGATACAAGTGAAATTGCTATGCATCTTCAACTCTACAATGCTAAATTCTTTCTTGAGTGATCACACTGGTTTACACTCTCACCAGCAGGAGAACTATTGGCTACAAGTTCACCAACACTTGCTAGTACAGATGTTTCAATTCTTGCCATTCAGGCAGCTGTGGAATAGTATCTCGTTGTAGTTTTAACTAGCATTTCCCAGATTATTAATGAGATTGAGAATCTTTCACAAATTCATTGGCCATTCGGCTTTCCTCTCCTGTGAATGCCTATTTAAGACTTTTTGCCCATTTTTCTATAAGTTTTCTTATTATTATTAGATACCATAGTTCTTTATATATCCCAGAAACTAAGCCTTCATCAGTTACAGTTGCTCCCAGTTTGTAGTTAATCTTTTCATTTTCTTTATGTTATCTTTTGATTTTAAAATACCTAAATTTTAATATGGTTAAATCTATCAGTTTTTTTCTTTTGGTTTCTTTCATTCTTTTAGAAATCTTTTCAAACTCCACAGTCCTGAAAGCCTTCTATATCTTCTCCAGAGATTTGTTAAAAACTTTCCCTTTTATCTTTAATTATTAATCTCCTGGATCTGCCTTTTGAGCATAGCGTGTGGTCAGAGCTGGGTATCGTGTTTTTCCATGTGGATAACTATTTGCTCCAGCATCAGTTATTGTGAAGTCCATTCTCATTCCACTGCACATCATTTCCAGCTCAGACATAACCATATCTATATCTATATCTATATCTATATCTATATATATATATGTAGTATCAATTCTAGGCTCTTTATTTTGTTCCACTAGAAATTGTCTACCCCTAAGCTTATCTCCTACTCCTAGGGCTTAAAGCAGATTTAGACCAAAATGCATAACAGCAAAGCAAAAGATAAGAGGAGGGTTACATGTAAAAGATCACAGCTTTATCAAAAAGTAGTAAGCCAGGTATGGTGGCACACGCTTGTAATCCCAGTACTTGGGAGGCCGAGACAGGAGGATCACAGATTTGTGGCCAGTCTCAGCAACTTAGTGAGGTCCTCTGCGACTTAGTGAGACCCTATTTGAAAGTAAAAAATAAAAATAAATCAGGCAGGGGGTGTAGATTGGAGGTAGAATGCCCTTAGGTTCAATCCCCAGTACCACAAAAAATTAAAAAAAGTAGTAAAAAAAAACTATTTATAATAATCAAGAATTTGTGTTATAATCATTAGGATAACCACTAAGGAAATGTTAAAGAATATATAACTAAGGTGCAGGGATAGCAGGGTCAGCAGCCATTTGGAACCTCCGCCTTAGTGATAGGGGCTAAAAACTTTAAAGAGCTGAGCGCTCAAATAGATGCTGACCTGAGGCATTTAGAAAACTCCATCTCCTGTTTAGAGGAGCAGGTAGACTCCCTTGCTGAAGTGGTCCTACAAAATAGAAGAGGGCTAGACTTATTGTTCATGAAGCAAGGAGAAATATGCTGTTTTTATGCTAACAAGTCAGGAATTATTAGGGAAAGTTTAGCAATAGTTAGAAACAACCTTAAAGAAAGAGAAAGGCACCGTCAAGAATCTGACAATTGCTATCAGTCCCTATTCTCCTGGTCCCCATGGCTGACTACACTGATCACTGCCATCGCAGGCCTGTTGCTGATTCTATTATTAGCTATAACTGTGGGGCCCTGCATCATAAAACGCCTAGTGGCCTATGTCAGGGAGAGAGTGAATGCAGTTAAGTTACTAGTTATTAGGGAACAATATAAACCTTTGTCCACATATGATGAGTCCATGATTTGACTCAGTAACAAGAACCAGTGGGAAATGAGATCTTGAGGTGACGCATCCCTTCTAGGCAGAAATCTTAAGTGAATGTCCTCAGTCTTTTGCTTAAGGTCAGCAAGGTTTCCGGTAACTAAACCAAGAGGTAGAAAGGAATTTTTTACTGCTATTACCTGCTTCTATAATCTGCTTGCGCATAATTGGAAAGACAGAAAACCCGGAAAGGGTTGTCCTCACCATAAGAAGGACTCTGAATGACCCTTTATCATAAAAATAACACCTAATGACCCCGTTGATTGTGTTGATTGTTCTGTGAGAGCACCTGGTGTAATGATGTAATGACACCAACCGAACCTTTCCATACCCCCAACTCTGTAACCAAAAAGGTATATAATAATCGCCGAAGGAGGAGACGTTTGGTCTCTGAATGCCGACTGCCCCAGCAGGTGAATAAAGCGACCTCTTTGGCAAAAAAAAAAAAAAAAAGTTAATAAACTAGAAAAAAGGAATAAAAATGATTAATCCAGAAAAGATAAGAAAGAAATGAAAAAGAACATTAAATAAGTGGATCAAATAGAAAACAAGTAATAAAGAAGTATACACAAACTCTACTATATGAGGAATTGGATGAATACAAATGAACAAAATATTCTAATTAAAAGATATGCTGTAGCCAAGCATGGTGGCTAATACCTGTAATCCCAGTACCTGGGAGGCTGAAACAGGATGATTTCAAGTTCAAGGCCCTCAGCAACTTAGTGACACCCTGCTTTAAAAAAAAAAAAAAAAAAAAAAATATATATATATATATATATATATAGAGAGAGAGAGAGAGAGAGAGAGAGAGAGAGAGAGAGAGGACTAGGGTTGTAACTCAGAGATAGAATGCCTGTAGGTTTAATCTCTAGTACAAAAATAAATAAAAATAAAAACTGCTATGAGCAGTTTTGAGACACAGCATAGTATAAAAGTTTTTACCACAGATTCTAAGTCCGGGCTCAAATCTTAGCTCTAAAGCTTACTAACAAACTATGCGACCTTAGGCAAGTTATGAACATTGTCTGTGCCTCTATTTCCTCGTTTGTAAAATGAGACTGATAAGAGAAACCACTTCACAGAACTGTTGTGAGGATTGAATTGATACAAATGAAGCATTTAGAACTGTGCTTTCCACATGGTAAGTTCTATGTAAGTGTCAGCCACTGTTATTATTACAGCAACCTTGTAAATAATTAACCCATTTCACAGAGGATTAAATTGAGGCCAGAATAATTAGCGCAACTTGCCCAAAATTACCCAGCCGAGGTGTCACTGCAAAATGACAGGGTGGAGGTATCTAAATGTCTCTACACTCGTGCTCCCTGAGAGCAGGAAACATATTTGTTTATTCTACACCACATATTCAGTGCCAAGCCGAGTTGGTGCTCTATAAATATGTGTTGAATGGATGAGTGATTCATACTATAAAATGATATTTCAGGAACTCACTCTCTCTCAACCAGCAACCCAGAATACTAGTATTAGTACTAAGTCCTTATTTGAGAAAGGAATCTCAGACATCTATATTCACCTCCAACCGGAACCACACCGAAAAGGAATATTCGTGGAAAGACATCTCATCATTAGGTACAGTCATCTGCCAAATAGCAACAGTTGGGGCACTGACAGACTGCATATATGATGGTGACAATGCTGAAAAATTCCTATCATCTAGGGACATCATCACCATCATGGTGTCATGATATGATAAATGACTATGTTCCTGATTTATGCGTTTACTATACTATACTTTTGTTGATGTTTTAGAGTATACTCCTCCTACTTATAAAAAATGTTTACTGTTAAATTATATGTCACACTATGCTGGCAGCCGGCTCAGACATCTTGTCTTTACTGTCTTTCGATTGCATCAAGAGGCCAGATGGATAACTCATCTGTATCATCTAGGTGTGTGTAAACTCACTCTATAATATTGGCCCAATAATCACATCACCTAACAACACAGTTCTTTGAACTTATTGTGTGTTAAATGACACATGACTCTATTAGTATTATTATTATTTTTTTTTTTTTGCGGTACTGGAGATTGAACTCAGGGGCATTCTACCTCCGAGCTACACCCCAAGCCCTATTTTTTATTCTTTATTTTGAAACAGGGTCTCACTAAGTTGCGGAGTGCCTCACTAGGTAGCTGAGGCTGGCCTCGAACTCGGATCCTCCGGTCTCAGCCTCCCGACTGCTGGGATTACAAGCATGTGCCACCACACCTGGCCTCTATTAGTATTTGAATAATTTATATTTATTCATCACATATTTGTGTGTGTGTGTGTGTGTGTGTGTGTGTATGTGTGTGTCTCACACTGGGGACTGAGCCCAGGGGCATTCTACCTCTGAGCTATACCCCCATCCCTATTTTATTTTTTTATTTTGAAATAGAGTCTCACTTAGTTGCAGAGAGCCTCTCTAAGTTGCTGAGGCTGGCTGCAAACCTGCAATCCTCCTATCTCAGCTTCACAAGTACTGGGATTACAAGCATGCAGCACCATGCCTGGCTTCATCACATATTATTGACCAAGTAATTGGCTAAGTACTTTATCTGCATGATCTCATTTTATTTTCACAATGGTAAGAATTGCTACCATTCCCCATTTTAAGATGGGAACACTGAGTCTTGGAGGCTTGGTGAAGGTTGCCCCATACAACCAGTGGAATAGAGATTTAAATCTAGTTCTGCCTGAGCCCAAACCTAATCTTTTAACATGTGAAAATTATGTGGCCTATCTGATCCTCTGAATAATTCAATTATATCTTTCATTATAGGCTAAAAAAAAAATTGACTCTTATTGCCTTACCCCATGAATAATTGTTTCTGAGTTGTGGTTGAAACAATGGGCTTTCACCGTTTATGAGAGCCTTCGTCAAAGAGAGACATATGATGAAGTTCTAGTTCCTCCATACAACTTTGTTTCAGAAGGTTTGGTCTTCAGTATCCCCTGGTGATTGGTTAGGGGCTGGAGGTGGGCAGGAATCCTGGCTTGTCTGGGCCAATTACAGAGTCCCATTTCCCCATCCAGAGGTAATGTATCCATGGGCACATGGCTTCTTCCTGCTGGTCAAGGAAACCTGGAGGAAAAGACTGCAGATCTGCAGTGAAGGGTGAGAAGGTCTTCTAGGGAAAGTTTATTCATCCATTAAAAACAAAATGACACAAGGAAGAAATAGTCTCCTTCCTTTGATGGTGCTATTATGTCTGCTATGATGCCTGGAAACAGTGACAGCCGTTTCATAATGAGGAAACGAGTTAGCACAGGACAGTCAAAAAGAATGAGGATGGTAGAATGAATAGGGAAATAACCTGAGTTTAAGCCATTGAATTAACCAATGTTGAAAACACCCTACCTTGGGACTTATGTTGTGAGGTAACAAATTTTCTCTGTTGTTTATGTCAGTTGATTGTTTCACTTGCACCCAAAGGTGTCATCATCAACATATGTCCATAGACCCTGTTTCAAAATAAAAAATAAAACAGGGCTGGGGCTATAGCTCAGAGGTAGAGTGTCCCTTGATTCAATCCCCAATACCACACATATGCACACACAAAAAACTGTCCAGTCCAGGCTACAACTCAAACCAATTAAATCATAACCTTGGGAGGAACGGGGGCATCAGTCTTTCAAAGCTCACCTCCAAACACAGCAGTAGGTGTCCACTCATTGGCAGAAAGAAGGTGTGGTCAGGCGGCCAGGAGTCAGCAAAACCACACATAGGCCCTGCTCAAAGTTTGGGATCACTGCCCATTAACTAGAAGCTTTATTCAGGCCACAGCTTCCAGTAGCTTCTAGAAAACTCTATGAGAAACTTGGACAATGAAAGCTGAAGAAAACTCTCCCTCTTCACTTTCAAGGATCATCCAAAGTTGTACAGAACTTTTGGACTCCCATTGAGGAAGATGCATGGTTCACTCCCACACAAGAGATTCTCAACATTTTTGTTTCAGAATAAATTCAAAGGACAGCTATAAACAGAATCCTTCCTTAAGTAAATTATGGCTTGGGATTTGTTTTGGTTTTGTTTTGTTGAAAAAGCATATCCTGCACTCCAAAATCAAGCCATTCTTCCACATTAATTTTTAAAAGCAGAGTTGCTTCTATGAGGTGAGATATCAGAACATGAAATGTGGATAATTCCATTTGATAGTAAAGACCCAGGAATGCCCTGCTCTTTGAGGGAGTCCTTCAGGAGCAGCCCAGGGACATGCCAACATTAAGTCAAGCTGACAAAGACAGCCAGCAAGAGCTGACCAGAGTCATACCCGCCTGGACATAGCTCCCCCTTGCAAAAGAGAGAACACGGGAGAAGGAGGGTCTCCATGGGGGACTTCAAAGAGGAAGTGTAAAGGGCAGGAAGGAACACTAGACCAAAAGCCACTGACCATCAATTCCACCTAGCACAGGACCTTGAAGTGGTTACTTCCCCTGTCTGAATCTTTAGTTTCTTCTTTTAAAAGGTTAGAGATTTGAGTCTCATGACTTCCCATGTCCCCGTCAGACATGAATTTTAATTTTCTCCATCTCTGGGGAAGAGGGTGTTCTCCACCCAAACATTAGCACAAATAGAAAGCCAGAGGAGACAAAAGAGGGCTTAGGAAATCCAGCACCTAGAGGCTGGTGGTGTAAGAGAACACAGCGTGCGTGGGGACTTTGGCCAACTCAAGGCAGCTCTACTGCCCCATCCAGGACACCATGCCCCATCTAGAGGGGCAGCTGTCATTCAACTCCACATAGTTGTCTCCAGGAGGAAGAATTTTGCAATTTTTAAAAGGAAAAAAAATGAAATCCATATTTCTATGTAGTCTGCTAGTTCATGTGTCTTGGCAATAAATTCTTTAAAAAAAATCCTGTGTCAATTAAAATATATCCATGGCCAGATACAGCCTGCAGACTTGTTGTTTATAACCTCTGACCTAGAGAATGTTGTGATAGAAGTTTATTCTTCATAACTGGGTCTTTCCAGTGAGTGGATGATTGATTTCCCCTTTCCATTTAAGATACATGGTGCAGAGGCCCTTTCTGGAATTTTGGGCACAACTGGAACAGGAAGTGAAGTTCAGGGACTCACTGCATCTCACCTCAAGGAGATGTACTCCTCCCTTCAGTCCTGGACAGGTGTCCACTGCCCCTCCTGGGACCACTCCGGGCAGCTCCAAGCTTTGCCCAAGAAGTAGGAGCCAGTCCAGCCTTTCCCACACTCTCTCCTCCCCCATTTTAAAGATGACACATAACTTCCAAGATAATACTGACCAGGCAGAAAGCATATTGGATGAAGAGTAACTACTGATGGGGACAGTCAGGGGACAGTTGCTCAAGTCACTCACTCCCCAGGGCCCCAGCCCCAGCGGTCAGGCGGTAGAACTCACTAATGAGACTGGGACCATGTGAACACTCTCAACTGGACCCACTTTTGGATCCCAACTAACTCTGCTTGGTTGTTCCTAAACAAAACAGGAGAATGTCAGTTGAAGTCTCTTTTTTGGCTAATTGTGGCTTTGAGTAAGAACACATTCTCAGGTCTTATATCAAACACATTTATTCTTAAAGTGAAAAGCTCATAAAGAGTAGCCAGAAGAGAGTGAAATATTTACAGTAGAAAAAAAATTACAAATGCTAGCCAAGCCTCAAATAGCACAGCAGAGATATTTCAATAGTACTTTTCCAGCATGGCTGATCACACGTGTTAAAATTCACTGCATTCTCTTAACTCTTAATGGACATGCATAATGACAGAAGCAAACATTCTGGGACTCCTGTCCTTTAGATCTTACAGAATGGATTGATGCACACACACAAAAACAATTCACATCTAAAATAATTCACATCCATTTAAAAAAAAAAGTTTTACTTTGAAGGAAATTAAAACAGCAAGACAAAATTAAGCAGGACAGGCTGCTACATCTATGTGCAAGGAATTGAATTCTTGCATTGAGAACCCTAGTGTCAGTCCTCAGTTCAAACATCACATTGAAAAAGTGTGGCAAAAAAATAAGTGACCTTCAATATGAAGGATGTGAGTTGTGTACATTGACAACACTCTCGGAGATGTAACAGTATTGCAGGAGGATTGCCAGTGTACAGGGTGGACCTTCTTATGAGGCCAAAAACTCATGAGATATCAGATGACTATGCAAGTATTTGGGTTAAGTGATTACAGTGTTCTCGTTCAATCAAGGCACTTGCAAAAAGCAATCTTTGATATTATGTGAAGTCCCTACATGTCAGTCATCGGTGAAAGCATGATTTTTGCTAGGCAGCATTCTGTACCAAGTACCCCACCATGATGTCTTGATCACAAAGTCACCTATCACATTGGGACTGCAAGGCCAGATTTGCTTACACTTTCCCCAAATCATGATTTGTGACAGATCATGTTTGAACAGAAAGGCTTCACTTAAGATCTGGATTCTCCAGAATTTTAGTGCATCTTCCCCAGTACCATCTAACACCCTTAAAGTTTATTTGGCTTTTTTTCATAAGAATACATAGAATGCATCTCTTTCTCCTTCATGAGTTGCCTCCCCAGGAGAGACCTGTAAAACCAACTTTAAATACAACACAAAATAACCTTACATTTTCTCACCAATAATTAAGTATCAGACCTCCTGCTCTTACTCTGACATGAGCTCAGAGTCTTTGTGTATACCTTTCACACATTCCTCACACCATTAACACACCTTTCCATCACCATCAACAATCCTTCCTCAACTGTTCCTTGCTCAGTGAAAGCTAGTGAATTGAGAGGGAAGGAGGAAGGGCACTGAAAATGTATTTTGTAAAAATAGTTCTCAGGCTGTTACATGACCCTCCAAAACAAAATTGGGTAGCCTCATCTATACAGACCCAACACTAAATTCTCAAGTGGCTGTGTATTTGCTGTGGCCAGGTCCCGAAAGCTCAAACCTAAACCTACTGATAGAAAGTAGTGAGACTTCCTAATATTGAACAATATCGACCTAGGATTTCACTAGGGACTATGACAAGCCAAAACCAGTCACTAAGTTGCTGAATTCATCGATAAGAAGCAAAGTTATCCATTCTCCCCCAGCTCTGCCATTCCGGGAAGAGCCCACTAGCCAGCCTTGGGCTGCCAAAGATCGTCGACTCTAACTCGGTCTTGGGGGGCACCTGGTGGAATGCACAGTCTTGGAGAGCCGTCTGTGTCTGCACCCCATCAGGTTTCCATTGTACGTGGACGATTCTGTAATTCTGACCTTCGTTGTTGTCCCAGAAGACCTGTCCGTTGGCATGGTAAGAAATGCAGAATTCAATTTTTTCCTCGGTTGGAATGACAGCAGGTAAGTCGATGGTGAATGAGAAGGTGTCACTGTCTGAGCTGCCGTACACATTCTTCATGTAGACACAGTCCACATCGGTGTAGCTTTTCCAAGTGTTGAAAGTGATGCGGATCTGAACCTTCTTCTCAAAGCTCATGTTTTTCACTTTGACAGTCCCGGTCACTGTTCGTTCTTGCAGAGAGCAGTTCTCCAGACACACAAAGTTCTTCTGAAAGTGGTTCCGGAAACTTAAGTAATCAGATGAAGGCTGAGGGAAATCTAAGATCAGGTTTTTCTCCTCGTGGAGTTTTAAACCAGAGGAGATATCATTAAGGTCCAAGAGATCGAACTGGAGATCCCATGCTGGCTCCTCTGGGAGGTCAGAGAAGACATGGATGGCAGTGAGAGAGAGGCCCTTGGAGTCGGCAAACACGACCCGCTTCTTGGCCTGGTTGTGCGAGCGCTTCCATTCACTCTGCGGTTTAGCTTCCTGTTTGAGATTGAGACATGGCTTCAGAGGCTTTAATTTATTCACGAAATTTCTGTGTTGAAAGTCGTTGTAAGGGCCCAGGAAACTCTTCAGAGGTGGCGAGTGAGCCAAGCAAAATCTCATGGCCACATCCACGGGCATGACTGAGCTTGTCAAAGGACGTGGATCCAAAACCTGGATCATTCTGCAAGGCAAAAGGAATGGGGATTAACACCTAGATCTGAGATGTTCTTCTTCTGGTCCCAAATATGTATGTCCTCTTTCTGTACCAACTGAATCGCAGCCAGTGCAGTAAGTATCCAGGAGCTGCTGTCATATGTAATAAAAGAGAACAGCGTTGGCTGACTGGACCTTCATTCTATGTTCTCATCTACCCTCCTCTGCTACCGTTGGCTGACTATGGGACTGTGAATTAATTGCTTAAGTCACCTGAAAGGCAATTCTGTTTCCCCATCTGAGAAATAAAAGGAATGGATTTGATAATGTCTTATACAACTCTAAGAACTATTCGCTCTGTCTGGTCACTATATCCTAAGGAGTTAGTTTCCTTCTTTACAAAAAAAAAAAAAAAAAAAAAAAATCAGATACCTAGGACTTAGAGCCACTAGAGTATAGCCTCTGGAAGTAGAGCCACAGAGGTGAATACATTCTCAAAGCTTCCCCAGAGATTCTAATGACCAGACAGGCTTTCTGGGTACCATAGTTCCAGACCCTCTGCTCCCTCTCCCTCTAGCTATTCTTGCTTATTTTTCTGCTAAATTGATCATACTTCTCTGGAAGAGTAATTTGCTTAAAAAAAAGAAAGCAAAGAAAAGAAAGAAAAAGAAAAAAGCAATAAAAATTCCCATGCAACAGTTCTGAAAGTGAGAAGGCTAAGAGTGAAGTCAGAATCATCTTTGCACTTTATTGTGCTCTTCCTCACTGTTCACAAATAACTCAAACACAAACCAACACTTCATGCACTTAAAGAGATCCTTTGCATAATCTGTATTTCCCATAGAAAGATGCCCAAGGCATGTCCACATTTAAATGCAAAAACTGGCTGCCTATGTGAAATGGTGGATATATTAATTTGTTCCACTACAATAACCATTTTTCTATGTATGACTTTTATAACATTGTGTTGTATGGTTTAAATATACCCACAAAAATTTTATTTAAAAAAAAAACTGGTTACTTGCAAATAGAACTTTTAAAAATATATATTAGATATATAAATATACACATATTGAAAAACTTTACAGGAAATACACTAAAAAGTCAACAATTATCTCTTGGCTATAGGATTATGGGCGATTTATTGTTATCTTTTTACTTTTCTTGGCATTTTCTAATGTTTTGGCAGTGGACATTTATAAGTAGAAAGACAATACAGCTACTTATAATTTAAGAATATCAATGTTCAGCAATGTTAAACCAAGAATCCTCCACCAAGAAGGTATTTTTTTGTTGTTGTTGTTTTGTTTTTTTTCCTGGCCGTTAGCCCTCATTACATGTTGCCAAGCATATGAAGTTAGGATTTCCCCCTATCTTAGCCTGACAGATAAGAGGTGTGTGGATACTGTACGTGACATTTCTCAGTGTGGCTCTAGTAATTCTTCATAGAAGCTCTAAGCACATAAGCAAGCAGTCTTTATCACTAAAAGGGAGATGAAGAACATTCACAGAATTTACTTTGGAATTTTTCTGGGAGATCGTGAAACTTAGCACAAACAAAAGAGCTAAAGTTATACCTGTGGGCCTAAGGATAGATGATAGTTCACAGGAAGGGTTTTTAGAGAAGTCTTCTGCTAAGTTATGTCTGGAGAAGCGACTTAAAGTAGTTTTATGAAAGATTCTTTTTAAACTCTTTGTATTTATAGAAAGACAGTTTTTAGTATTGGGTCACTTCCCTGGAATTTTAAGTCCTCACCAAGAGTTTAAAATAATAGTGTGGCCTAACTCAGACTGAGTTTGTCATGGCCAACTATAAGGCGTAGGGGAGAGCATATGAATGCAAATATTGCCCTGTAATTTTTAGTCCCAAGCTAAAGTACCTAACCAGCGATCTCAGAGTGCTATCACAAGTTAAGCTGCCTGGGTACTTGGGGCTTTGGTGCAAGATCCCTAAGACCACAGTTGCATCAGAACTAAAGCTAGCTCACGTTAAGAAGACTGTTTCTGATTTAGGATACGGGTCACCTAAATGGACTCTAAGAAATCTCTACACCTCCAAGCCTTTCCGGAATGCGGGATTCAACTCTACAGTAAATCATCATATTGCCCTGCCCTGGGGCCTCCGTTTGCAGAGATGACAGGACGAAAACGCCCCCCCAGCTTCCCCGCCCGCTGCACTTTCCCCTCGGTTCCGGGGCTCCAAGCGGCAGCGAACCTACCTGGTGCAGCTCATTAGGCAGAGAGGCGGCGGTGGACCGTGAGAGCCGGCACCCCACTGCCTGCGCAAGTTCGCACCCCAGTCCCGGGAAGTACCCCTTCTGCGCGCTCGCTCGGGCGGACTGCGGAGCGGCCGGGCAGAGGCTGCTTATCAGCACGGAACCACGTGAACTGATCCCTTGGACCAATCACCGGGCCGTGGGCCTGATGGCGCGACCAACCAGCGCCCAGCTGGGACGCGAGCCCTAGTCCGTGGAACGTGATCGCCACGGGGCTGGATGTGCCCAGAGCTCCCGGGAACCCCGGTGGGGGTGGCGGGGGGGGGGGCGGGTGCTGGAGACTCCCAGGCCAGCTGGACTGAGCAGAGTAACGCGAACCCGGAGAGGGGGCCTGTAGGCACGTAATGCACGAGGCGGGTACAGAAGCTGCAAGCTTCACGCTGGCGGGCGCAGCTCCTCTGGACTCCGGAGTGTAGTTACTGGGAATGTGTAGGTCTGTGCACCGTTGACTCTGAGCACAGAAAGTTGTATCTCGATCCAAAAGTATACGTTATTTGAAATGTCTGTATCGCTCATTGCTCGGAGTGTTCATGCACGTTGGCCTGCTCAATCAGAAGTTGGCTGCACCACCGTGTGTGTGTGTGTGTGTGTGTGTGTGTGTGTGTGTGTGTGTGTGTGTGTGTGTGTGTAGTGAATCCACAAACCCACCAGGCAGTAGGCAGTGGCCGCCAGAAATTACTTACTTTCCTAACCAATGTTAGGAAAGCATATGAGCCCCCCCAGAACAATGAGGTGCCCTTTATTTTAAAAAGCACTTTGTATTTTTCATCTAGTCTTTGATTTTCTCCTTGGAACAGAAAATAAGAACCAGAAATGAAATGACCTTTCTCATTCATGGAACCAGCCAGAGCCAGTCAGCAACCCAAATCCCTTGACTCTTTTCTGATGTCCTTTGGCAGTGATGTAGAAATCAAAATATGAAAATATCACACTATATTTCGCGACCTTCCAAAGCTGGTTACTTTCATGAGATTCCCTTATTTTTAGTTTGGAGAATTTTTAGACCATTAGTTACAGCCATAAAATTTCTAAGTAAAGTATAAATTATTTTTATAAAACCCACATGCTAGTTCTGCTCTACTAAGATATCCAGCAGCCAATTAAAATGTACAAAAATTCTTGTCCTTAAATAACTGTCAAACAGTGGAATCATTAAAATGGAATTATTAAAGTGAATAAAAAGAAATTCATGTTGAATATTGCTGAGAATGATACTTCAAGCATGGGCTTTATTTTTGAAATGGAATATCCAGCAAATGACAGATATTGTAGCCACTCAGATCAGCCAGAACTAGCCCAAAGAGCAGTCTTTGGGCTTGACACTTACTAGCTACCTAAGTCTAGGCAAATTCTAACCTCAGTTTCCTGGTGTGTAAAAGAGAGATAGTAAATCAGTTTTGAGGGTTAAATAAGATTGTGCAAGCTGGGCTCAGTGTCACACACCTGTAATCCCAGTACTTGGGAGGCTGAGACAGAAGGATCCAAGGTTCAAGGTCAACCTCAGCAATTTAGTGAGACCTAGTTTCCAAATAAAAAAATAAATAAAATGGGCTGGAAATGTAGTTCAGAGGTAGAATGCCCCTGGATTCAGTCCCCAGTACTAATTAGAATAATAATAATAAAAATAATAATAATAATAATAACAACAATAATAATAATGTCCAGATGAGCAAATTTAGCACACTGCCAAGCTCATGTGTTGAACCCTTGTTAGCTCTCAGTTCCTCGGTATTAGTTTTTACTCTATTATCTCAGGAAAACTGCCACCTGCGCAAAATATTGATGATCTCTGTGGCTCGTGGAACCTTTACTCACAACAAACCTAGGTGACAAGTCCTATCATTAATCCATCTTAGAGAAAGGGAAACTGAGGCATTCAAAAACCAGGACCTCACAGGTAGAACTGGGATTAGAACCCGGCTTGTGATAGAGCAGTAACCACTACACGGTACTGTCTTCCTTCAATTACCCATCAGCAACTAGAATGATAGAGATGGAAGGTGCCTTGCCTAAGCCACCATTAACACCAAGCTCTTTATTTCACAATTGAGAAATCTGAAACTTCAAGAAGTTGAGGGGCTTGCCAGAGACTGCTTAGATCAGAGGCAGAACTAGAACCCTGGGGATAGTCTTTTCCTCTACTCATAACCATATATTAAGCTAAAATAAAAAGTAAATATTAGCCAGGCGTGGTGGCGCACACTTGTAATCCCAGTACTTGGGAGGCTGAGACTGAAGGATCCAAGTTTGTGGCCAGCCTCAGCTACTTAGTGAGGCTCTCCGCAACTTAGTGAGACCCTGTTTCAAATTAAAGAATGAAAAAAAGGACTGGGGATGTAGCTGGGAGGTAGAATGCCCCTGGGTTCAATTCCCAGTACCGGGGGGGAAAAAAAGTAAATATTACCAGTAAAAGTTATGTATGAAGGAATATAAAATAAGAATTTATTGTGATCCCATTTGAGGAGAAAGATATACATGTGTAGAAAATAGAATGCATTCTGCCAAAAATGTTAACAGGGCCTACTCAAGGATGGTAAGATTATGGGTAATAAAAATGTTTTTTGTTCCTTTTCTTCTCTATATTTCTTAATTTTTTTACAATGAATATGGCAGACTTCGGTAATTAAGAAATAATTTTTAAAGGGTTTTTAAATTTTTAGATTCAACTAACACATACACATGCTAGGTGCTGAGAACTGTGTTGGACTCTATCACATATTTAACCCATCTCCTCACACCATCTTTCTGAGACTGCTTTCTCTCCTGCCCCCTGGTGTTGACAAGCACCATAAAAGTCACAGTTTCAGCTCCTTCAAATGGAAGATTCAGAGACCAGCACTTTCCTCCTGAGTCACTCTCATTAAACCTCTAAAGCTGGTAATCCTGGTGCCTCCCTTCAGTCTCGTTTCTGGCTGCTTCTGCCTTTCATTATGGGATGAGAGGAACTGGGATGGAATCAGGGTTCTCAGTCAGGAATTGTGCCAATGAAGATGGGGTGGACCAGGAATTGTGGGGAGTTTTATTATTAGTCATGAGATTTCTCCAGCTGTGGTTTGGCAGCTTCCAGACATTGCTTTGTCTTCTTCGTCATGACCACAAATCAACCAACTGGAGATGATTGAGCAGCGCAGTGTTTCCAGCGCTGTACAGGGGTTACCAGGACTTGCAGACCATAGCCTTTGACCTTGAGGAGGTTACAAACTTTGTTACAGAAATCAAACTCACAAAATACCCGGGGAACATTTGAAGGAACCACTAAGCAAGGGGCTGATGACTGTGAGGCTTATGCAGGTGGGTCTCTTACGGCATTCACTTGACAGACATGTTACCAGAAACCTGTTCTTGGGGGGAAACGCCCTGGTGGGTTCCCAGGTTACCAACCTATTTTCTGCAACTTTGCCTTTTCTCAGGTCACAGTGAAGAAAACGGTTGAGAAGTCTTATAGGCAGTAATACAGAAATGTCAGTACTTTACTCATAATTAGTTGTAACAGACATGAAACTCACATGATCTTCTTGCCTCACAGGGTAGCATCAGTGAGGCTGAGAGCTGGCCATTTCCATTAAAAGGGCCAGAATTTATATATTTGGGAAAAGAGATTATCAGTCCGTGTATCTCAGTGAATAGTAAGCTCCCACTTACACAATTTCATTCTTCCTTCTTTAGCCACATTGGATGGGAACGCCAATATTGAGTGAAGTATAATTGAAAAAAAAAAACCAAAAACTTTTGTATAGTGCTGGCTTGCAGTAGGCACTGTTTTAAGGACTTTACAAATACTAACTTTTGTAATTTTTATAAGAATCTTATGAGGGTAAAATCCATTTCACAGATGAGAAAATTGAGGAGGTCTGGGGAATAACTTGTCTGAAATCACAGAATTAGTAGGTGCCAGGACCAAGCTTCCAAGACCAAGCTTCCAAACCTTCTGGTATTCATGCTCTAAGTGTGTATGTCGAGCTGAAAAAGATAAGCGCCAAACCGGTATCTACCAAGACCAAAGAGAATCTTGGCTAGAGAGATTCAGAAAGGGGGGCAGAGCCGGGCATTGTGGCGCACACTTGTAATCCCAGCATTCGGGAGGCTGAGACCGGAGGATCCGGGTTCGCGGCCAGCCTCAGCTACCTAGTGAGGCACTCCACAACTTAGTGAGACTCGGTTTCGAAATAAAGAATAAAAAATAGGGCTGGGGGTATAGCTCAGTGGTAGAATGCCCCTGAGTTCAATCCCCAGTACTGCAAAAATAAAAAATAAAAAAAATAAAAAAAGAAAGGGGTGCAAGGCTCTCTCTGCAATATCTGTGGAAAAGCTGTAAGAGAATAGTGGGGCTTAGGAAAGCTGGAAGAATAGGAAGGACTTACATATGCTGCAGTATGATCTTTGGTACATTTATATAGGAATCCAGCTATGATTCAACCAATGAGACCGCAAATAAGATCTCTCTTGAAATGGTGCCAGCGGCACAGGACTCTACCCCCAGGCACACTCCCAGAGGGTACGAATAAAATTTTAAAAGCATTACTGAGCAGACTATGCTGTAAGCCATTCAGTTTGCACTGGAGGCATTTTCCAAGTATAATTCTCACTACCTGAACATTTTCAAGTTTTACCTTATGCTACACCTGTAAGAAAAAGTCTCAGTAAGAACAGAGAACCCTCTGGGTGCAGTGTGAAGACACAATTGTTAGAAATTGTGAGGAGATAAGGAAAGCAGAGAACAGCACCTGAGACATGTGAGGTGTCTCAGGCAAGGTGAGAAGGAACCAAGAGTTGGAGACACATACACACACACACACACACACACACACACACACACACACACACAGATGATACATTTGGCCTAATAGTCCCTTGGGAAGAAAGATGGAGAGGCAAAACGACATGTAACCTTACCGGGCTGGCTGAGTGGCAAATGGGTTGTGTGAACTTTATACACATTTGTTACACGTGCTTCACAACTTTAGAGGAAGGAGAGGCCTCTGGAAGCCAAGAAGGCCAAAGAGGAGCAGGAGGTGTTGGCAAGGACAACTATGGGGGAAGATTCTTACTGGGAGGTACAAGGGAAAGGAGCAAAGGAAAGAGAATCTTAAATATTAAAAATTTTTAAGAGACAAGTTCTCGCTATGTTGCCCAGGCTGCACTGTTGTAGCTATTCACAGACCTGATTCACCCACAGATGCTTAGTGCAGACACATGACCAGCATAGCGCACTACGCCCCAACTCCTGGTTTCAAGCCATTCTCCTGCCTCAGCCTCTGAGTAGCTAGGATTATAGGTGTATACACTCGGTCAACATTTGTTTTTTTGCTGGTACTAGGGATCAAATCCAGGGGTGCTCTACCCCTGAGCTATTCCCCCAGCCCTTTTTAATTTTTTTTTTTTTAATTTTGATACAGGGTTGCACTAAGTTGCCCAGGCTGGCCTCGAACCTGTGATCTTCCTGTCTCAGTCTCTAGAGTACGAACCTCACGTGTACCACGGTGCTGGGCTCAACATCAAAACTTTAAAAAATTGCCTGGATTCTCTTGAACATGATAGGAGATCTGAGTGCTACAAACTGCAGTGAAATGAGCTGTGAATGAAATAGCAATCCAACTCAAGGGGAGGGGTCTTCTCTCATGCTGGTAGTTACATCTCCACACTGTTGCAATTTCTCCATATTCATTGAAGGATTAGGGTGAATAAAAGTGTAAATTAGAATCTAAGATGAAGCAACTGAAGAACATTTCTGAAGGCTTTACTATGATTGGGTGGGAGAAAAGAGAGAACGGTTGTTTAGAGGAGAAAATAGAAATGAACCAATATGTACTGAAGTTCATAGGAAGTCTCAACAAAAGAAAAAACAAAATGAGAAGAATAGAGAATTAGATCAGGTAAATGAAACAGTCCATAAATAGACGTACCTATGTATCAGAATGTAGTATCTACTGTATTATAGAGTTGGGCATTTGTGTGTGGTGGGGGGGGGGGGTACTGGGGGTGGAACCCAGGTGCATTCTACCTCTGAGATACATTTCCAGCCCTATTTTATTTTGAAACAGGGTCTCACTAAGTAGCTGAGGCTAGTCGTAAACCTACCATCCTCCTGTCTCAGCCTCCCAAGTATGGGGATTATAAGCATGTGCCATCACTCCCAAGTCACAGCTGGGCATTTTTAATAAGGGGAGGAGGAGAGTGGATTATTCACAGCTGGCCAGCCATGGAGGAGGAGAATTGGAAAGACGTGTACGATAAATTGTTTTCATTCACACCTTTGTGAAGGGGGGCTAAAGTGTTTAACAACATAGCAATATGCACAAATAAAGCTCCTCAAAAGCTATCTTTGTCTGCTTTGTGTTGCTATCGCCAGATATCAGATACTGATAATGTATAAAGAAAAGAGGTTTACTTGGCTCATGCTTCTGGTGTCTGGAAAGTCCAAATAGCATGGTAAGGGCATCTGGCGAGGAACTCCTGGCTGTATCACAATGTGGCACAGGGCATCAGGGTGAAAAGCACATGGGAAAACAGTGAGCAGGTGTGTGCAGAGGAGACAGAGCAGAGAGCAAGAAGGGAAGCAAGAAGCAGGGGAGGGTCCAGGCTCACTCTTTTATAACGACTGCTCTGGCAACAACTAATCCACTCTCTGAGACCTAACTCACCACTCCAAGAGACCAGCAGTCATTCCTTCAGGAGGGCAGTCATAACCCATCGCCTCTTACCAGGCCCTGCCTCTTCAGGGTCCGCCACCTTGCAACATCAATACATTGGGAAACAAGCTTCAACGTGACTTTGGACCGGGACGCATTCAAACCATGGCAAGGGAATCCTGCAAGGAGATGGCCAGTCTAGTTCAACCTACTTTTGGCACTGTAATTTTGGTAACTTGGAGGGTTTCCATTTTAATTTAGGACAAGAAAAGTACCAGGCAATGACTGAATCAGCTCAGAAAAGGGGAATTGACACAATGAGTATTCTTAAAAAAAAAAAAAAATTGTTGAGGGTTTTGCTAAGATGCTGAGACTGCCCTCAAACCTGCAGTCCTCCCAAGTACTAGGATTACAGACATGTGCCACCGCGCCCAGCTACACAATGTATATTCTTAAGTTCTGTTTCCCTATCTCCGTTCCTCCTCTCTAAGAAGCTAAAGAAAACTTTTCATGGCTGATTGGGTTTGTCTTTGCTGGGTAGGTCTGATTCTCTGTGTATGTTATCACTGCTGTGTCTGGACAAGTATGTGCACCTCTGGTTTAGTCTCACATTTTACTAAATTGTGTGTGTGTTTGTGTGTGTGTGTGTGTGTGTGTGTGTGTGTGTGTGTGTGTGTGTACATGCACGCACACTAGACACTAGGGATTGATCCCAGGGCTTCACAAACACTAAGCATCCACTCTATCACTGAGTTACACCCTCAGCCCCTTTACTAAATCTTCACCTGCTGAAACTTTGCATTCTGCTTTTATGATGAAAACCAAATAGCCTATGAGAAGCAGCAGCTCTCTGTCTAACCTGGCCAGTCTTAACTCACCAAGTCCACATTATCCAGATGTGCATTTTTCTGCTTTATAATTTGGCTTCTGGACTCCACTATGAACTTTGGCTATAAGAGAGGTTTTAAAGCACCTTCAACAGGAATCCAACCTGACCACAGATCCCTCTTTATAAGGTACTATAATATTTCCTTCTATATGACAAAATTATCCTCCTTTACCCATCTCCCCTATGCATGGACACACATATAAGCACATCATACCACCCTACTCCCAACTCTAGTCATGACCATTACTGACTACTTGCTTCCAAAGACATTTGGAGCTCCTTATTTCCTTTCTTTTAAACTAGAATGCTGTATTATCTCCCTTACTCATGTAGAGAAAAGACACATCTGAACTAGGATGGGGCTTTGCATCAGAGAACTGTTTCTGTTCAGCTGCTGCATGCTGCGAAAGGGTTGGAAATTTCCAGCTGGGAAGTTATGGAGAACAAGCAATTTTCCAGACCCCACTGAGTCAACTATTTGCACTAGAGCCTTAATATTTTGTCTCAGGTGTAGTAAATCTTCTAGAATGCCAACCACAACTTTAAAAACATATCTGAAAGCCAACTTTCTCCAAGCCTTGTTTGCTCTCTATTAGCAAAGTATTGGATTTTTCTTAAATGAACAACTCTTAAACTTTTAAGCCACTTAGTAAAATTGGAAGTTATTGGAGAGCCACCAAGAAGAAGACAAGGCACTTCAAAATGTTCTCACTTCACTAATTGAAATAAAATAAAAACACCTCCTATAGTCAAAAGTGATGATGTTGGGAAAAATAACATAAGGTCTTGCTTTCTTGTGAACGTTATTGAGTTTTCATTCTACTGAGTTTTGGAGCTCAGAGAGTTGGTGATTAAATGAGAAGTTTTTCTTTCTGAAGAAAGGATAAAAGAAAGAAAACTCACTTTACTAAGTACAAACTATGTACCCAACACCTCTAGATGCATATTTGATGGCAAATTCGCTGCTATAATATGCAATGTTTATTTTAAATTAAATAACATAGAGTTAAGTCATCTTCTTTGCTCATCTAAGGCTTCTCCTTCTTCTAGAGCCCCTCTTATAACCCACTTTCTCCCTAGCTTCTGCAGAATAGGGAAAGCATCGATTTTTTACTTTTTGTGACTGACTAATCTCACTTAACATAATGTTTTCCAGTTGCATCCATTTCCCTGATGGGGGGGGCACCCTAATGCACATGATGTACTTTCACAAACATATCAAAGTCAACCATTAAACTGAACATGAGAAGGAGGGAGGGGAGAGGGAATGGAGTGAGAATTGGGGAAAGGTTAAATGAGAGATGTATGCATGTATGCCTCTACCAGCTTGTACCTCACAAAGATGTATGATTACAATGCACCAATTTAAAAAATTAAAATAAGTTAAAAATAAAATAAATTGTAAAAATAACATAGAGTTAAAAATAGAAGGCCTATTGCTTAAAACAGGACAAAAGATGATTAGATATCACTGTCTCTTGTCTTGCTTCCAATCTGCTCCACCTCCAAATTCAAAGTTTGGATGCTATTTATAGAATAAGTCTTCCCTTGGTTGATATTGGAACAAGCTATCATTTTGCAAACTAGGGGCAGAAATGCAAAATTCGATTGGTAAAGATCACAAGGTCAGTACTTGAGCAATAACATTTTATATGTGATTAGCCCTTTCAGCTTTACAAATCCCTTAATAACACGGTGTGTGTGTGTGTGTGTGTGTGTGTGTGTGTGTGTGTGTGTGTGTGTGTTACTAGGAATTAAACTCAGGGGCAATGTACCTCTGAGCTACACCCCCAACCCTATTTTATTTTTTATTTTGAAACCAGGTCTTCCTAAGTTGCTAAGGCTCTCTCCTAGTTGCTGAGAGTGGCTGTGAACCTGCAATCCTCCTGTCTCAGCTTCCCAAATACTGGAATTACAGGCATATGTCACCACATCCAGCTTCCTTCACAAGTTTTATTCACTTAATCGTCATAAAAGCCTGTGAGGCCACTCTTATAATTCCATCTTATAGATGGGGAAACTGAGACTCAGTAAGGATGAATGACAATGAGAAGGTTCACAGCTAGTAAGTGAGAGTCAGTCTCTGAAGTCAAGACCAAACCTTATTTGTGCATCTTATCTGAGGAATGAGGAATGAGGAATATTCACAGATATTAAACTAGGCTCTGAACACAAACATTCTGTGGGACATCTGTCTCCCTCACCCCCATCTTAAACCAGTCACCAAGTCCTGCCTGCTTTTACCTTCTTAGCATTTCTCAGATGCATGTCCTCTTCCCTGCTGCCTGCCCTTCCTCATCCCTCACTTGAATTGGAGTAGCTCTAGTGAACTCTCCCCACCCTAGATTGTGTCATTTGAATGTATCGCAACTAACAAGGTGTCTAAAATACAGCTCTGACTGCAAAATCCTACAATAGCTGCTCAGAACCTAAACCTAGTAAAAATAAAGCAACAACTGAAACAAACTGCTGATATTCACAACCCTGCCCATCTCTCCAACTTCAACTCCACCGATCATTTCCCATCCCACCTGTGCTCAGACAGTTCTTCCACCTGGATAGCCCTCTCTCCATTCTCCATTGTGTGACTTTTGCCTATTCCTTTGGGAGGCTCATCTCAGATGTCATTTTCCCAGGATTCCTACCATGCCCTCCCTGACCTCAGGGAGCAGCCTCTGTATTTTTAATAAGATCATGGGACTACTTTGATCACTTCATTTATGATCTACTTTTCTCTTTTATATATACTTTCGTTGATGCATTGCAATTATACATCATAGCAAGGTTCAAAGTGATGCAAACATACATGCACACAGTGATTGGTGTGTTTCCCTCCGGATCCCATCCTGCTCCCCCCGGAACATGTTAGTGTGCTTAGTAGTAATACTTTCATATAGGATATAGCATTATTAAACTGTTTCTTTCATCAATTCTCCTTTTCCTCCTCCCCACTTCCCTCTCCAGTTCCCTTCTGCTAATTCTACTGGTCTTTCTTCTCATTTATCTGAAGTCTCTTTTGTTTCCTATTATCTCTCTAGCTTCCATAGATGAGAGAAAACATATGACCCTTGACTTTCTGAAACTGGCTAATCTCACTTAGCATCATCTCTAGTTCCATCCATTTTGTTACAAAATGACATAGTTTTGTTCATCTTTGTGGCTGAATAAAATTCCATTGTGCATATATAACACATTGTCTTTATCCATTCATCTGTTGACAGACACCTAGATGGGTTCCATTATTAGGTCATTGTAAATAGTGCTTCTATAAAAAATAGGTATGCATGTATCACTATAGTATTCTGACTTTGATTATTTTGGAAAGATACTGACAAGTGGTTTGGCTGGGTCATAGGGTGGTTCCATTCCTAGTGTTCTGAGGAACCTCCACACTGATCTCCATAGTGGCTGTATGAATTTACAATCTCATCAACAGTATATAAGGTTTCCTCTTTCCCCACATCCTCACCAGCATTTATTATTGTTTGCATTCTTGATGACTGTCATTCTAACTGGAGATAGATGGAATCTCGGTATAGTTTTGGTTTGTATTTAGGCTTCTTGGTGGGGAGAGTTCCCCCCTCTGCCACTGAGCCATAGCAAGCAAGCAGCTGCCTAACCACCTAACCAGCGCTGATGAAGACTGCCTGTTATCAGTTCTCCAACGATTTTAGAAACCAGAACTATCGATTTTTTTCTACTTCCCACCGACTTTCCTCAAGGTCTTCCTACCTCAGCTTGGTGGTGCAGAACTGTCATGTCATTTCACTCTTGGGGAACTGCTATATTGCTGTGGGCTCCTCCCATCCGCCACCTTTTTTTCCCACAAGGTAATTTTCTACCATCAGCTTTTATAAGAGTCTGTTTGGGGGCTGTCTCCTCTACTAGACTGTGAGCTCCTTGCGGGCATGGACAACATCTTATTCATCTGGGCATCTCCAGCACCTGGCACAATGACGAGCACAAACAACATATGTCATCTGTGCAAACTGGATACATTAATCATGAGAAATAGTTGTTGACTTCAGACTCCTGCACAGATAGCAGAGAGATTGCAAAGATGGCGTTGAAACGATGTGAAGGTGATGACTCAGCAGGTAGCGAGAGCATGAATTGTCAAAAGATGCTTTCAGAACCAGTCTAGAGAGGAGCATTAACAAAAATCCTAAATAGAGACAGTGCACTTTTAAGTTGGCAGTCAGGGGGAAATGTTATTTCAAAAGTACCATCGAGTAGTGCCAATCAAACCACTCAATGCCCTAGACCTAGGAGCCCCAGCAAAAGTACAAGGTGTCCTAGGACATGGCAGATTTGTTTTCAAAACACAAGCCAAACATTAGGCCCAGAACTGATAGAAACTTAGAATCTTTTAAGCAAAAAACTCATTAGGAATTTGTGTGTGTGTGTGTGTGTGTGTGTGTGTGTGTGTGTGTGTGTTTTATTAGGGATTATACCCACAGGCATTCTACCTCCAAGATACATCCCAAGCCCCTTTCATTTTTTGTTTTGAAACAGGATCCTTCTAGGTTGCTGAAATTCTCACTAAATTCCTGAGGCTGTCCTTGAACCTGAAATCCTCCTGTCTCAGCCTCCTAAGTGCTGAGATTACAGGCATGCGCTACCATTTCAGGCTTGGGAATTCTTTTATTAATATAAAAGCATTTGTTGTCCTTTGATTCTCCTTTGTTACTAATCCCTATTGTCCAATTGCCCTTTTACATGATGGGCCTCCATATCCCTCTTCCCTCCTCTGTCTTCCAATGGCTTCTTGTTTTTTGCTTCTCCCTTTATTGCTGATATAAGATCATCTTGACTTTAAAACCTCCTATAAAGTTCTGCTGACTAATGTACCCCTCTAATTGGGGAAAGCACACAGGTCAAATAAGTCCCTGACTTGACATGCCACAATCTCTGGTTTGTTCCTGCTGTTCCCTCTGTCTGGAAGCCTTCACCTGGCAAACCCTAACCATCCTTCAAGGTCCAGCTCTCGTGTCCAATAGTAAACTCTCCCCACCCTAGAGAGACAGAATGCCCTGTTCTCTTCCCTGTGCTTTAGAGATGAATTTGTTTAGACAGCTAAAATGGATTTTGAAGTACTCTGTGATTTTATTTGTTTACACAACCATCTCCTCTTTTAGACTATGAACTCCTGAGGACAGGTACCAAATGTCACCCATCTCTGTATCCCTTGCATTTAGCAATGCCCAGAACATTGTAGACATTCAAAAGATATTTGTTTAAATATCCTACAGGATATTTAAAGATCTTGTTTGGTCTCCCCAACAGGGGAGCTATTAGTAAGTAAATAGTTGTACAATTAATTATTATGCAATTTCCATGTGTATACCAAAAGATAACTAGAGGGTAACATCAGGGCATGTGTCAAAGGGACATCACCCAAATGGAGAGAAATCAGGAAGACTTCTTCCCTGAGTACTCATTCAGACTGAAAGTAGGTGAAGGAGCAAGCATGGGGAGACAGAAGGTAACAGTGCATTTGAAGTTCAAGGTGACTTATAAAAAAAATGCATGTTTGGGAGGCTGAGACAAGAGGATCGCAGATTTGAGGTCAGCCTCAGCAACTTAGTAAGACCTTGTTTCAAAAAAAAAAAATTAAAAGGGGCTGGAGGGGTAGCTCAGAGGTAGAACATCCCTGGGTTCAATCCTCAGTATCAAAATAAATAATAATAATAATAATAATAATAATAATAATAATAAAAAGGACTACTGGAGACTTCCAAGTGCCCCACCTATGGCTTGCCACATTTTTGCAGCACACCTGTGCCTGAGGAAGCTCATCTGTGGGGACTACATCAGCGAGCTTTCTGGTTGTGTTTGCTCAGTGAGAGACTGTAGCTGGAGGGCAGAGGGTAGGAAAAGACTGAAAGCAAAGTATTTACTCCCCAGCTTCCACCCTGACAGGTGGCTATGGTTGACTTTGGCCCTTTGCTCATGACCACGGGAAGCTGCTCCCCAATTGGCTCCGTTCACCTGTCCTCCCGAAGAGAGGTTCTAACAGAACCCTGCGTTGCTATTCATAGAGGACTACACTTACTGGATTTCTTAAATCCTGTCCACAGCCTGGTAATCACCCATTTTTTATTTTTACTTTTTTTGCAATACTGAGGATGGAACAGGGGCATTTTACCTCCAAGCTACACCCGCAACCCTATTTTTTAGTCTTTATTTTGAAACAAGTTCTCACTAAGTTGTAGAAAGCCTCACTAAGTAACTGAGGCTGGCTGCAAACTCAGATCCTCCTGTCTCAGCCTCCCAAGTACTGGGATTACAAGTGTGTGCCATCACTCCTGGCCCAATCATCCATTTTGATTAGACTATTTTCCTGCCAGAATGCTGACTGATTCAAAGAGCAAATGGGAAGCTAGATCAAGCAGAAGGTTTTAAATTATGCTAAAGGTGTTAGATTTTCAGCATAAGAGCCATGAGGCACAATAGAAGGGGTTGAGAAGGCGAGGTCAGTGATCAAAGTCGCTCCAACAGCTGCTCTGCAGAGAATGGATGGGAAGAAATGCAAGAGAACAACAGGGAGTCTGCTAGAAGGCCACCGCAGTCATGAAGACAGAAGTGAGGGGCCATGATGGAATAATCTGAGACTGGCTACAGAGTTTGTGACACAGAGCCGGGAAGACCAAGGGAGCTATAAAAGCCCAGTAAGATCATGAACAGAGCACCTAGGACTGCATGGCCTTGTGGAACAGACACTAAAGGTCAGACTCCTCATCCTGGCCTCCAAGATCACCAGCTCTGCTCATTGAACCCCCTTCTTTCCCTCATGCAGCTTGCATGGCCCATTTGCAGTGACCTCCTTACCAGTCACAGTGCACCTTGTTCCTGGCAGCCTCTATCTGGAATGTTCCTCCTCTCACCCAGTCCCTTCTCATCCTCCAAGGCCCAGCTCCAAAGATAGTAAATAATCACAGCTAACAAGTTCTGAGAAGCTACTATTTTCCAGACATTATGTTACTAGGATCAGCTCATATGATCTACCTACTTGTTAAGCAGAATATATGTTCATTCACTCCATTTTACACATGAAGAATCTGAGCCCGGAGAAATTAAGTATTCATAATTAATTATACCACATGGAACTTGAATCCAAGCCTGGATAACTTTAAAACCTTGTACTGGATCCTGATATAATGTCATTCCTCCAATAATAGTTAACTTTACTGATGACTTACTAAATGGCAGATATTGTATTAAACTCCCTTTAATTATTTTATTCAATCCTCATAGCAACCCTATGACATATGAACCCCTTTCAATATCATTCTTAGCTAGGCATATCAGTGCATGCCTGTAATCCCAATACTTGGGAGGCTAAGACAGAAGAATTGAAGGTTGGAGGCCAGCCTCAGCAACTTAGAGAGACCCTTAGCAACTTAGTGAGACTCTTTCAAAATGAAACATAAAAAGTGCTGGGCAGGGGGGTAGTTCAGAGGTAGAATGCCCCTGGGTTCAATCTTCAGCACACACAAAAAAAAATTATCCTTACAGTATGAAACTGAAGCAAAGAAAAAGTAAGTAATTTACTCAAAGGTGACCTCCTTTTCAAAGCTTTGCCAGATTTCCCACTCTCAAAAGCAAGTCCTGCCTCTTGGGAAATGGGAGGCACTGCAGTGTTCCTCCAATAAAATCACCACCCTCTGCTTCCTGTCATTGCTGGTTCACCTGCATTCTCTTTTTACAGTAGACTAGAAGGGCAACCCGGGTCTGACTCACCATCCGTTCCCCCAAAGCACCTGCCCGTAGTTCCTCCACAGCCATTTCCTGACAGCCCTCGCTGCAGGCAAACACTTGCCATGCACTAATAAATGAACACCAGAATAAATGCCAGCATGCCATCAAGGAACTCAAGCAGCGATGAGGAGTGGCAGAGTGTCTCTTGGCGTTTGCTCAGGCCATACTGCTGGGCCCTCCAGCCAGTTTACCTCTCAGCCTGGTTCTGGATCACATTCAACCTAAACCCAGAGATTGTGTTTAAAGGAATAGATTTTCTGTGATACCACTTATTAGGTGATAAATAGTGGTAGGCTTTGGAAATCGTCACACCTAGTTCTATTCTTTTCTACTGTGTAACCTTGAGTCCATCGATGACCGAACTTATTTGAGCTATAGACTCGTAATCTACAAAATAAAAGTAGTAAGAACAACCTCCATGGGGCTGTTGTTAGGATTAACTGAGATGATACACAAAACATCTTTTGAAAGGCGCCTGGCCATAAAGGGTAGTTATAATTAAGTGTGAAAGTAGTATAGTCTGCTCATGATATTTTAGGAGGAAATTTAAGTAAGAGGATTGTGCCACACCCTGTCAAAGGAGCTGAAGGAGTTTGGACTATGAAGAGTGGGAGAATGCATCATCAAGCATTTACAGTGTTCACACATAGAAGAGACAGCAGACTTCTCTGTGGCTCCAAAGCTCAGTCAGCACCAGTGAGTGAAATGATAAAGGCACAAATTTTGGTTCAATAGAAAAAAAAAAAAGCTTCTAACAACTGGATTCTCCAACAATGGACTAGAAAGCTAGAGAGCTTGCTTGTTGGACTTGCTCAGGCAAAGCCTGTGAGATGTATCAGAAATGCTAAAGGCAGAATGCTGTATGTGGGAGGCTGGCCTCGATGCTAAGGAAGTTTCACTCCAATGCAAAGATTATGTTTTTCTCTTGTCCAGAGACTCAAACACACAGTGGAAAGTTGGATAGCAAAAGACGTAAGGATTCTGGCAACCAGATTTTTCATTGTGGAGTGGCAAATTAATCTATAAACTGTAATGATTCACTTCCACCCACAACCATGTAGTCTACTGTCATCTTGGCATGTCTCCAGATAATAGACTTGCAGATTCTTAAAGTTGGATGGACTTGGAAGATCTTCCAATCCCATTTCTGATCAAATACCTCAGTCAATTAGGAGTACACAAAGGAAAACAATCTTATGCAATGGAGATAAGCACATAAAGTGATTTCCATGAAAACCCAAATGCAAATACGTTGTTAACAACTTGTACTTAACAAAGATGTATGCTATACTGCACAAATTACTACAATAAAAAATAAATTAATAAAAAAATTTTTAAAAAACCTTCAATTTTAGTCCATCATCCATTAAATATTTATTTAGCCCCTGATCTGGCCAAGACCAAGGATAACTGGATATTCAAAGTTAAATATGCTTGGATCTGCCCTTCAGAATCTCACAGAGATGAGATATGTATATGAATTGGTAAAAAAGTAGAAATTAGGGCGTGGTGGCGCACGCTTGTAATCCCAGCATTTGGGAGGCTGAGACCGGAGGATCTGGGTTCGAGGCTAGCCTCAGCTACCTAGTGAGGCACTCAGCAACTTAGTGAGACTCGGTTTCAAAATAAAGAATAAAAAATAGAGCTGGGGGTATAGCTCAGAGGTAGAATGCCCCCGAGTTCAATCCCCAGTACCGCAAAAAAAAAAAAAAAGTAGAAAGTAGCGGTGTTGTAAGAGAGGTCCAGATAGAGTGAACTGAGAGTACAGAGGAAGAACAGCTCTCCTTGGCCAAGACAATGGAAAGAGCCCTTCTGAAGGACATGGGCCAGGCCCAGGAGGAGGATTAGGACTTGGCAAAGATAGGAAAGGGGGATATTTCAGGCAGAGGCACAAAGGTGGAGGAATGTAGAGTGCTTGCATTAATTCATTAGGTTAAGAGAAGAGAGTAAGGTGAAACCAGATCACCAAGGATCTTCTCAAGTCCCATTAAGGAACTTAGACTTTGTACTTTGGATAACAGCATGACCTTGAAAGTCATGAGCAGATAGTAGTGGATGCATACTAAAGACAAATGTATTAATCCTTACAGTAACTTCTTGAGGGAAGGGATGCTGTGTACAACGATGGCAGGAAACACAAGGGCAAGTGGACCAAATACTGCATGAAGCCTCCTTTACATGTTTTCTGATACATTTTTATAAAAAGTTTCTTTTGTATATTCAATATTTTAATTAATTTTAATTAAAAATGACAGATGATTATATCAAAACCTTTTCTGGCATTCATAAACCACAGTTTTTATATGCATGCTGCACATTTAATCCAGGGCCTCATTCATGCTAAGCACATACATGCCCTATCACTGAGTCACACTCTCATTCTCACACATTTCCCTCCTTTTTTTCTTAATTTGTTACTGCTGGGAATTACCTTGTTGACTTTTCTAATGTCAAACCTTTCTGGCAGTCCTAAATATACTTAGTTAAGGTCTGTTTTTCTTTCAACACAACTACTAGACTTAACTAAATTTTGTGAGTCTGGTGTACTGAAATATAATTTATAAAAAATAACATTTATCCTTGATATCAGGGAATACAGACCCACAGTGACTTTTAAGTTTGGGAAATCATTTGATGAAATATTTCCTGGTATCTTTGAGAATAAGATGAAGAAGGGTTAGGCAGCTACAAAATTTGCTGAGCAAATCTTACTCAAAGAGAGCTCTATCTTTAACTGTCTTTTTTAAATCCATTAAGTAAAAAAACCTAAGACTTGACAGAGAGATCCAAAGACATAAATGAGAACAAAAAATTTTGCTGCCAAATTTGTAAATGATGTGAAAGTGCATCTTCACACAAGTGATAGCTTGTAAAATGGAAACTCAAAAAATCTTCGCCACTGTAACTTAAACAAGTAGAAGCTGAACAGACTTTAGATGAAATATGTTGTATTCATCAATATAAACAAAGCCCACAGAAGAATCACAGCTTCTTGGTATTTTTAATGTTTATTGACAAAAAAGAAAATACATATACTACTGAGCTTCAACAACTGTACAAGTTTAAAATGCAAATTACACATTTAATCATTGAGACAATTGGAAAAAGAAGTTCTGATTAGCCATGAGCTCAGTATGAATCAAGAGTGCAGCCGGGCGTGGTGGCGCATGCTTGTAATCCCAGCATTCGGGAGGCTGAGACCGGAGGATCCGGGTTCGAGGCCAACCTCAGCTACCTAGTGAGGTACTCCCCAACTTAGTCAGACCCGGTTTCAAAATAAAGAATAAAAAATAGGGCTGGGGGTATAGCTCGGAGGTAGAATGCCCCTGAGTTCAATCCCCAGTACCGCAAAAAAAAAAAAAGAGTGCAATGATGTAGGATTTGGCATTGGAAAAGTTCAACCCTAGATAGATCTGGTTCCAAGACAAGCTATTTAAGCTCACAGTAAAACAAAATTAATAATAATGCAAAAGATTGTTTTGAGGGTAAATCATATTTATGTAAGAATTTCTTTGCAAACTATAAATACCCATTATTAAAGATTATTTTTTATTTTTAGATTATAAATCCCTATAGTAAGATACTTCTTAAAGTATCTTGATCTTAACTGTGATTTATCAAATTTTTGTGATGAAGATTTAAGGGAAGGTATATAATGAAGTACATAGCAAGATATCTGAAACATATTGAACACTTAATAAATCTTAGCATAAAAGGATTATCCTTTTATACACATGAGACTATATATAAATATATATGCATATATGATCACATATAGAAGGATATATATTAAAAAGTAAAGAAGCACCAGGCATAGTGGCGCATGTTTGTAATCCCAGCATTTGGGAGACTGAGACTGGAGGATCTGGTTTGTGGCCAGCCTCAGCTGCTTAGTGAGGTCCTCTGAAACTTAGTGAGACCCTGTTTCAAAATAAAGAATAAAAAAAATAGGGCTGTGGCTGTAGCTCAGAGGTAGAATGCCCCCGGGTTCCATCCCCAGTACCGCAAAAAAAAAAAAAAAGTAAAGAAGCCGGGTGTGATGGTACACACTTGTAATCCCAGTACTTAGGAAGTTGAGACCCGAGGATCCGGGTTCGTGGCCAGCCTCAGCTACTTAGTGAGGCCTTCCACAACTTAGTGAGACCCTGTTTCAAAATAAAGACTAAAAAATAGGACTGGAGGTGTCTCTCAGAGGTAGAATGCCCCTGGGTTCAGTCCTCAGTACCGCAAAAAAAAAAAAAGTAAAGATATTGTCCCTAGTTATTTCCAGTCACTCTTCTAGATACTGAACATACAATGGAGAATTAAATGGAAAAAATACTACCATTGATTTTTTTGTTACTTACTTCTTTTCAATTTCTCTCCCATTTACAAGAATCACTTTTATGCTAATTAAAAAAAAAACTATAGAAGTAATAAAAAGATCAGTTGTTACCAACGTCTGAGAGAGGAGAAAAAGAAGGATAAATAATTGGTGCACAGGGAATTTTTAGGGCAGAGAACTACAATATCATTTGGCAAAACCCATAACACTGTACAACACAAAGAATACACCCAAACTTAAACTACATATCTTAGTTAATGATAATACATCACCATCGATTCAGGAGTTGCAACAAATGATCAACCCAAGATATTAATAGTAGGGGAAACAGGAGCAAGTCCATGGGAACACTCTAGATTATCTGTGCAATTCTTCTATACACCCAATCTTGTTCTGAAAAATACAATAATTTTTTTAAATGAAAGAAAAAAAACAGTGAAAATTTTGGTTTGCTAAGATGGACACTATCCAAATACTAAATTGCAATTTAATTAACTCTTCATGATAGCAAACAATTTGTGGTCTTTTTTTCTTTCATAGTAAGAAAGAAAAGCTGTATCTCTCTTTGCCTCAAATCTATTCAGCAATAATAATAGAATGGTCTGGTCAGATACAGAAAAGCTGCCTCACTACCTATTTTATTTATGATGTGTGCTTTAATATTTTTTGGTATAAGCAAGTCGCGGTTGCTTGGCCACTAAGTTTGGGGCTGTCTTCCAGGTAGAGATGGGTTGTCTAAACAAAGTACTTGGTACTTTGTTTAGTGCTGGGTTTTCAAAGCCACTCAGTATATCCAGGGTTATGGAATTCTTCTTGGCTTGATGATACCCAAATGTGGTGGTGGTGTTTTTATTCATTCAGTCAGTAAATATTTATAGATTATTTAGTATGCACCAAACACCTTTCTAGGTACTGGAATAGAACACAGACTAAAGCAAACAGAGTCCTTGTCCTCAAAGACCTTGTTCTAGTGGAGCAGGGAGAGGATAAACAAATATAATTTTTAATGACAATATTCAAGTAAAGATGAAGATATTGTCTATGGAGAAAAGTAAAGAAGAATAAGAAACTATAAAGAGTTTGGAAGAAAGCTTCTCTTCACTAGTTTTATAAGTCATTCGTGAAAGTCTCTCTGGACAGGTAATATTTGGAAAGAGTTGAATGAAGTGAGGAGTGAGCCTTAGAAATACATGGGTTTATATATGGGCTTATAAAAGCTATGTAAGTCATTGCTATGTTGTTATACCGCCTGGTATAGGGACTAATGACAGGGGAAAAGTCTGTACACATTAGTATAGATGAGAACATTTAAACTTTTTTTATCTGAGGTTGGTTGCATCCACAGATGTGGAGGACTGACTGCATTACTAAAAGAAAAGCAGTAGTCTTTGTAGTTTGCAAAAGATGTACATGACTAGTGCTTCCCAAATGTTACCATGTACATAAATCACTCGGCATCTTGTCAAGTGCAGATTCTGGTTCAGGATACTGTGGAAGAGCCTGCATCTACATTTCTAATAAGCTGCCGGATTGTGTTGATGCTGGTTGAATGTTCTAGAGTCTTCTGACAATGGAAATTCTTGACAGAGAATATTTAAGAACCACTTTAACAAATGATATCTATGTTTAGAAGAGTTGGGATGCTTACTACTACATGGAATTTGTGATAGGAAAGAGTTGGTTAGTCTTTAGTGGATGAAATTAAAATCTAAAATTGTGTTATCCAGGTCAGTGTTTCAGTAGATGAAATGTAATTAGATGGATGTAAAACTGTGTAAAGAATAAAAGTCTAAGGTCTAATGCAGTCAGAGTTCTCCCAATGATCTCCTATCCAAAGGTCCACCTAAAACATCTATCAAAAGGAAATTCCCCCAAATAAGGACATTGTACTATATATTCTTTTCAAAACAAGAAGAAGCCAGTACTTGGGAGGCGGAAACAAGAGGATTTTAAGGACAGACTCAGCAAGTAGTGAAACTTTCATCAACCTAGTATGACCCTGTTTCAAAATAAAAATAAAATAGGACTGAGGGTATAGCTCAGAGGTAGAATGCTCCTGCGTTCAATCCCCAGTACCAAAATATAAATAAATAAAATAAAATAAAACAAAAAGAAATGATTTTGAATGTTTTCACTGTAAAAAAATGATAACTGGAGCCGGGCGTGGTGGCACACGCTTGTAATCCCAGCATTTGGGAGGCTGAGACCGGAGGATCCGGGTTCGAGGCCAGCCTCAGCTACCTACTGAGGCCCTCCGCAACTTAATGAGACTCGGTTTCAAAATAAAGAATAAAAAATAGGGCTGGGGGTGTAGCTCGGAGGTAGAATGCCCCTGAGTTCAATCCCCAGTACCGCAAAAAAAAAAAAAAGAAATGATAACTGTTTGAGGAAATATATGTTTAACCTGATTTAAATATTTCACAGTGTATATGAATGGTGAAATATCACACGGTGCCCTACTAATTTGTAAAATTTATACATATATATGTTAAAATTTTTTTATTTTTTTTAAATTTTTTATTGTAGTAATTCGAGCAATATAGCATACATCTTTGTTAAGTACAAGTTGTTAACAACATATTTGCACACAATTCTCATTTGACCCCTTCCCCAATTCCCACCCCATTCCCTCCCCCTCCCTCCCCCTCAGGTTCACTTCAGTGAGTGACCTTGATATGATTGTGTAAGTACATCATGTGTTATTTTTTTTAAAAGGAAATACCTCTACATGAAAAACTTGAGCAGTCTGGAGGAAACTAAATGCCACATTCCACATACATCTTTGCCCTGGTGCAGTATTTACCACCCTCAGTAAGAAGAAACATCTCCTGATGCACTTGCTCCCACACTGAGAGCTTGGGACGGTTCAGAAAAGGTTTGGGAAACTCTGCCTTTTGAATGTATCTCCTGTCTACATATAGCACAGAGGAGCTGCACATACTGGACAGAGGTTCTATTGTGAAAAAAACTAAGAGACAACCAGCTGTGCCACTCATGCAACCTTAAGCAAGTTACTAATCCTATCCAAATCTGAGTTTTCTCATGTGTAAAAGAAGAAGAATAAAGTCTTCCATATACCATTATTATAGAAATTAGCAAAAGTAGTGAATGTGGCCACCATCTTTAAACTCAATACAAATGTGATTTTCATAAATGCAATCACTGTATCAAATCTTCATTAAACAAAGCCATTGAGATGGCCACTGGGTTTTATTAGTGTGAAATTGTATCCACTTAGCAAGAAGGAGTTGGGAAACTAAAGGTCAAATTGACATAAAGCCTGTCTGAGTCACCTGTGGAAAGATGGCAATCTTCCAGATCTGTTATTTCACCTATAAAACAATGCTAATGATAACTCCCTGCTTCCCTCCCCTCTCAGAGTGGTTAAGGTGTTTTGTAAATGAAATCTGAAGGTGTTTTGTAAACTGTAAGATGGTATACACATTGTTGGTGCCTATCCATGAGAGAGCTGGAAAAGGTAGGGCATCCATTTTTAGATCTAGTGATATCCCATCCCTGCCCCAACCATCCCACCTAATCCCTGCCCCAAAGGACCAGAAGATGTGCTGACAGGAGGCCAGGGGCTGAGGCATGACTTCCCATCAGCAGATCAAGAACTTCAATGGGGAATGGAGAGATGTTGGCCAAAGGGTACAAAATTTCAATTGGATAGGAAGAAGGAGTTCGAGATCTATGGAACAAAGGGAGTGGCTATGATTCATAACAGTGTATTGTATTCTTGAAAATCACTAAGAATAAATCTCAAATATTCTCACCACAAAAACAATAAGTATGGAAGGCAACGAATATGTGAACTAACTCGATTGAGCTGTTTCATAACGTACATATATTTCAAAACACCATGTTGTACGTGGTAAATATACAATATGCAATTTTTTAGTCCTCAGTTTAAGAATAAAAAAGATTATGAAAAGACACCAGAATGCAAGTTTTCCCCCTGCAGTGTGCACAGAGAAGAGGTTGTGTGAGGACACAGCAAGAAGACAGCCAAGTATCTACAAGCCTAGAAGACAGGCTTCATCAGAAACCAATCCCGATGGCTCCTGGGCCTCGCAGTTCCTGCCTCTGGAATATGAGGAAAATATACTTCTGCTGTCTTATCCCAAAAATGAAAGTACTCAGGAGTGCTCTGCGTTTCCAGGTGAAGGTCTGACCCCAGGGTAGAGTTGAGGAGGTTCTGGTCAGCCAGCAAGGACGCTGGCCCAGTGTCAAGATGCCAGGTATCTTTTCAGGCTCCCAAGTGTTCGTTAGTGATGGATACAGCCAAATACTTTCCCTTCTACTGCTGGCTGAATCTAAAATGATGCATCACATTTCAGGGTTGGGACTGCAGAGTCTGTGCCTTGGAAGAAGAATTGGGTTTGGATGGCATGGGACATAAATTTAAGGAGTAGGAGTTGGAAAAGGACGCATGGAGTGAAACCGCTCATGCTAACTAAAACTAAGGAAGAGAGAACAGCTTTGGGACAGTAAAGAATGCCATACTCAGAGCCGAGAACCAGAACCAGAAAGGGAGAGATAGAGAGCAAAGGCTACCTGTGAGCAGACAAAAAGGCCAGGTGACCATGGAACCATTCATGGAATGTGAGCTGATTGGCTGCTCCCAGCCATAGCCACTTCTGGGAGGAAATCCAATAAACATAGGAGTGGGGCTCAGCAGTGAGGTTTGGAAGAAGTGAGCTAAGGAGACTCACATCCCAAAGAACAGCCCCCAATCCTTACTATCATATATAGATACACACACACACACACACACATACATACATACATACATACAAAGAGGCACACACTTTTATTGGTGCAATAAAATTATACATCATAGTAACATTAAAAGTGATACAAACATACATGCGCAAAGCACTTGGTATATTTCCCTCCTTGTCCCTCCCTGCTCACTCTCTCATCCTCTTTCCCCACACATTAGTGAGATTGGTCATGATGTAATCTTGGTTTTCAGAGCGCTCATTTTCTTAACAAATTTTGCTATGAAGCCAGGCAGAAATGTAATATCACATTTATTTACCACCTTGAGGTAGCAATTCTTTCTTTTTTTTTTTTTTTTTTTTTTTTTTTTTTTTTTTTTTTTTTTTTTTTTTTTTTTTTTTTTTTTTTTTTTTTTTTTTTTTTTTTTTTTTTTTTTTTTTTTTTTTTTTTTTTTTGTAGTACTGGGGATTGAACTCAGGGGCATTCTACCTCCGAGCTACACCCCCAGCCCTATTTTTTATTCTTTATTTTGAAAGAGGGTCTCACTAAGCAGCTGAGGCTGGCCTCAAACCCGGATCCTCCAGGCTCAGCCTCCCAAGTACTGGAATTACAAGTGTGCACCACCATGCCTGGCTGAGGTAGCAATTCTTGCATACATTCCCTCTCATATAGCATTATACAGATGATACTTTTTTTAATTAAAAAAAACACAACTGGATATACTTTATGGGGATGAAGATCTATTTGGCAAGAAAATTATAGCTTTAAACTGATGATTCTCAAACTTACAGCAGAATCATCTGTAGACTTTTTAAATAACTGCTGCTTGGCCCCAACCCCACCCTGTCTGATTCCTTAGGTCTGCGGTGGGGCCTGAGGATCTGCATTTGTAACAAGCTCCCAGGTGATAGTGATGCTGCTGGTCCACATACTTGGAGAATCACCACTCTAGGTAATTAGGGATCCTTGACAGGAAGAAGAATAAAAATGCATGGACTTTGGAGTAGCAAATGTATTTCCTTACCATTAGCATTCCAGTTTTTTACGTTGAAGTTCAGACCTGGCACTCCTCCCAGGTGGGTCCTTGGCTTTCTCACTGTGTGGAAAATATTCACAGAAACACTAAAGACAGTCCGAGAGAGGCTTACTGAACAAGAGCCATACCATGAAGTATTCACTTAAATGTTCTTAAGGGGTGGTGACAGTGAGATCTGTCTCCTAAAGGGACAGGTCTGTCAAGGGCAGGGAACATAGAAACGCCTCCCTCAGCCAGCACTTCCAGGTTTGATGCTGAAGTCTTGCTCTTTGAATCCCATGTTAGAGAATTCACTATTCACGGAATCATTTGATCAGGGAATAATTCCTCTCGGGACTATGTAGAATCTCCTGTCTAAAGAGACAGTTCTGTTAGATTTGGGACATTCTAGATCAGTGCTTTCTAATAGAAATATAATTCAAGCCACATATATAATTTTAAATTTAAAAAGTAAAAAGAAGCAGGTGAAATTAATTTTAATAATGTCATCTATTTAATCTAGTACATGAAAATATTTTCATTTCAATATTTAGGCACTATAAAAGTTATTAATAAAATATTTTATATGCTTTTTATACCAAGTCTTAAAAATCTAATGTGTATGTTATATTTATAGCACATCTCAATTTGGAATAGCCACATTTCAAATACTCAATAGTCACATGTGGCCAGTGGATATCTTATTGAAGAGAGAAAATCCAGATGTTTTCTTTGATAAAATCAAAAGCAAGCCAGACATGGTGGCGCACGCTTGTAATCCCAGCATTTGGGAGGCTGAAACTGGAGGATCCGGGTTCGCGGCCAGCCTCAGCTACTTAGTGAGGCACTCCGCAACTTAGTGAGACCCTGTTTCAAAATAAAGAATAAAAAATAGGGCTGGGGGTGTAGCTTGGAGGTAGAATGCCCCTGAGTTCAATCCCCAGTACCAAAAAAAAAAAAAAAAAATCAAAAGCAACTCCAGTTTATCAAACACCAACTTCTTTTAATAATGATTTTCCCTTGTGTCATCAAGGGGAGGGTTTGACATCAGGCTTAATCCTGCATTTCTAATAAGTACATACTAAATTACATCAGTTTTTAAATGATGGAACCATTTTGCGTTCTGGCTTGTGAGCAGGTCACTAACAGAGCTAGCTGGGAGCACGCCCAGATGTATTACCCATTTTCAGCAGTACCACAAAATAAAACTACCAACTAATGACTATTGACTGCTTACTCGAAAGACCTTACTTTAAGTGCTTATCTACTTCAAAGCTCACAAGAACTTCAAATAGTGGTTTTCCTGAGCATAGGGGTTGTGCTGTATTGGTCACTGTCAGATCACCATCTCTTATCACCTTACCAAGTAAATAGCAGGTCTGCAATAACTCTTCACTGAATGAATGGATGTGTATCAAATACATCATGGGGCCACTTCACATTTTCTCAGTCCCATTTGTCTTATTCAGGCTTCTAGAGTTGGACACTATGGTAGGCTCTGAACAATTTCACACAGACAAAAGACATGCTTCACCTGCTCTCCAAGCTTTCTTTTTCTTGCCCTGGGATTCCCTATCAACTCAGGGGTCTAGGGCTCCATGAACCCCCACCGGCATCCATGCATTATTTGGCTTCTCAGAGCACAGTTGTCATGGTCCAATGGTATCAAGCAATTACCAGTGACCAACTTAGTAATGCACCCTCCTATTGGCTCTCCCTCCCTCCCTCTCCGCTTCTTTTCCTTGGTCCTTGGTCTCATGATCTCTAATAAAGAGATTGCTCATAAACCCTTTATCTCGGGCTCTTTCCAGAGAGTTCAGACTAAGACAAAATAAGTGAATCTACCTTTGAATAATTTGTCTAAAAACACTATCCAGATGAATTCTTAGTCACTGGGTCATCCTATTTTAATTGTTAAATTTGAATGTAAAAAAGTGAAGGAGTATAGCATGGTGGCACATGCCTATAATCCTAGCACTTGGGAGGCTGAGACACGAGGATCTCAGGTTCAGGGCCAATCTCAGCTATTTAGTGAGGCCCTCAGCATCTTGGTGAGACTTTGTTTCAAATTTTTAAAGAAAATAAAAATAGGATTACGGAGCCAGGCGTGGTGGTGCACGCTTGTAATCCCAGCATTTGGGAGACTGAGACCGGAGGATCCGGGTTCGCGGCCAGCCTCAGCTACCTAGTGAGGCACTCCGCAACTTAGTGAGACTTGGTTTCAAAATAAAGAATAAAAAATAGGGCTGGGGGTATAGCTCGGAGGTAGAATGCCCCTGAGTTCAATCCCCAGTACCACAAAAAAAAAAATAGGACTAGGGGTGTAGCTCAGAGATAGAATGCCCCTGAATTCAATCCCCAGTACAAAAGGAAAGAAGGGAGGAAGGAAGGAAGGAAGGAAGGAAGGAAGGAAGGAAGGAAGGAAGGAAGGAAGGAAGGAAGGAAGGAAGGAAGGAAGGAAAGAAGGAAGGAAGGAAGGAAGGGAGGGAGGGAGGGAGGGAGGGAGGGAGGGAGGGAGGGAAGGAAGGAAGGGGGAAAGGGAGGGAAAGAGAGAGGAAGGAAGGAAGGAAGATATAGATATGCCATCTTCAAAAACACATAACCCATGACCCTGGTTACCAATAATAGCTATTTATATAAGCCATGGGAATATGGCCAGAAGACAGTTGGACTCTCCTCTGATGTC